>JARKHS020001048.1:0-19101 GCA_030143305.2 Amblyomma americanum
GGAAGCTCTCGCTTTCAATGACATTCTGAAATTGTCTTTAGCAGTATGTGCTACCTTACCGTATGAAGCAACCATGAAACACGTCTATGCCGCATGGCTTTTTTTCCCTTTAACCGTCAGGCCATATTTGCGAGTAGTACTAAATGAAGTCTGTGGCAGCTGTAGAGAAAGGCCATTTACTTGTTTAATCTTCTTTGCAATATACACGCTAAAAAACCGCCGGTTAAAAACGCAAAACGCCGTTTTTCCGAAGTTTACCCTCAAAGGTGTGCTTCGTCTGCAGGACAGTTATGCGCAAGCTGTAACCATTGCTGACGAAGCACTGACGCAGTTCCTCAGCTATTCAAGTGTGTCTGATAGCCTATTGTAGTACGGGGCTGCCACACTCAGCGCGCATAATCTATAAGGATGGCCTATTGTCAGCAAGATACTGCAGCTGTATACATAACATCGGTGTTCTAACAGAAGTTTTGCTTGTCAAACTTAACCGTCCTGAACGCAGTGCTTAACACAGATTTGGTTTGTTAGGGCCACGTCGAGCTATTAGCAGAATTTAGTTTTACATCGGTGAACCTGCAATTTCTCAAAACAAGCACATAGAATTCAGTCGAAATGGCGTGAGAGCTTTTGCGTGGGAGTCAGTCATTTCATGATTTGGCATTACTAAACCTCATCTGCTTTTATGACAACACTGTTTCAGGCCCTGCAGAAGGGAACGTCTATTAACGGTGCAATGTCTATTAAATAGCTGTTCGCCTACAGTCGCATACCTAGAGATTGGGGCTCTGAAGAGTGGCATTCACAGCTGCTGCTTAACGCGTCATCCACGTGCGACAAAGCGAAAGCTGCGACAAAGAAGAAAGTGTCAGAACGAGAGCATTTTTTGCCGTTTCGCTCTTGCTCTATTGTTTTTCACAGAACAGATTCCACAGCACAGGCAAAAGCCGGTTTGCTCAGGTGTTACTCTTGACAGTGTTCACGAAACAAACGGTAACTAGGCTGTCATGCAAACTCACTTTTGTAGCACAATTTGTGGAAGGAAGCAGTTTTTTTTTTAAATGCTGGGATTTAACGTAGTTAAACCGAGTAGACGTGCGAAAGCAGCTGGTCGCTCTTCAATTGCAGGGAACACTTGAGCTCCGCCTTAAGGGTATGATGCAATAGCGTTAACAGGTTAATCATTAATGCTCATATATGCAGAATTGACCGTTCTCTACTTAATATTCGTAGATAGCAGCGAGTCCTCATGCCGCTATCAGCGCTGTGGCGCAGCGGTTAATAGATGCACACTGCACTGACAGGAGGCTGTTTCTTTGACAGCCAACTGTGTAGGGAATGTGCCACTCATATTGCTCTTCCCGAGCAACCTCTCGCGCAGCTGGTGCGCTGTTCCTCCGAACTTACCCGAGTAGGCTCGAGTAGTGAATGAATGAATGAATGCTTATTTGAGCTTCTGTTATACAAAAACCGTGGGCGATGAAACGAAAAAACGGTTCGCAATAACCGCTTAACAGATTTCGTCACAGCTAGAAGTTGCCAACATTAGCAGAGACAGTGCATTCGTAATGGAATGGAGTGAACTTCATTACCGGAGAAACATTATACATAGCGAAACAAGGAAATGGGGAAAACTAATGCTAAGTGCATTCCAACGCAGTCATAAATACAACCTAATCAATGAACAGTTCCCGAAAGAGAGAAAAATACGTATTGTTTAGTTTGCTTTAGAGAGTGGTGCTCCAATATTATGGTAAAATGCACTTCAACATAGTAAAACCATAGTTCTGCGTTTCGGGTTGTTAAGCCACGGCACAAGGTCGAACTAAACGTACATACGCTTGCGAACGGTGACAAGATTCTTGGCCAGTATTGGTGAGATGGAATGCTTTCGCACTAATACGCAGCTGTTTTCGAGGACAAAGGCTTTCAAAGGAGCGCATGGATAAGCATTCAAAGCACGCTGTTGCCTCTTTGTTACCTGTGACAAAAATCTGAACAATATTTTAACAGGCGCAAAAACGTGCACACGATTCCCCTACGGAAGCGAGCAACGATGGCAAAACCCGCTCTGCTCTGGGAAAACAAGAGACACTAAGCTGCAGTTGAGTGCCAGTTCTTTTGCGCATCTGCGATAAAACCACCAAGAGTGACAGAATTGCTCGCTGCATCCTCATGCCAATTTATTATTTTTTGCTCCTCGCAGGCTACTACCGGGATCACCATGGTTCCTACGACGGCCTGCTTCACACTGTGGCGGCCTTAAGCACAGCACTGTTGATCATCTGGATAATTAGGTCGCTCATGGTGAGGAGGAAACGATGGAGGCAGCATCTCACATTAAACAGCGTTGGTGACGTTTCCTTCTCTTGAAGGCAACTCTCACAATGCCTTCGCGTATAAGAGGACGGAGCAGTTGAGAAGTGCTGCGGGAAATTCTTTGCTGAAGGAGGGCGCAGTATGACTACAGGCCCCCTTGCGCATGAAGAACAGCTCGTAGTCTGAGCTGTCCCGCGCGATAAAATGCATTCTATCTCTCCCGTGGTCAACAGTAGGCGTAAGCGTGAATGCAGTACCGAATCAATCAGCACAGCGAATCAAGTCCAGAACAAATAGCTAACGTGGTTACGACTGTTACTAAAAATATGGCGTATTCAAATAAGGGACCTAGAACACCACCCGGAATTTGCAAAGGAGTACAAAATCCGTCGCGATGTCAGGGCGCGTCCAACGAGAAGTCAGGATCTGAATCAAAATCGCCCATTTAAACACGCTTTTCGGTTCACGGAACAAGGAAACATGTTCCTGTTCACCGACTGGAATACGCCAATAAATGCTGCTCTTTCCAAGCAGTCAGGTTGGATGGCTGGATGAATAAGGCTCAACATTTTAAATCGGGCGGTGGTTCAAGCCACCTAGCCATTACTTCCGAAATTTTACTCTTGTCTTGATTTTATCCACCAATCAGATCACTTCGTTTGGTTACTTCAACCCGCTTAAATTCTACTTTCCCTTCACTGTCCTTAAATTCTAATGCCTTGGATAAATCAGCCCCACTGCTTTCCACTGTAGGGTGAAGCCCTTTACAGAAAAGTATCAAGTGTTCAGCCGTTTCCTCCTCCTCTCCGCACGCAACGCACAACGTGTCTATCTCGTGGTGCCTGACTCTATATGTCTTTGTCCGCAAAACTCCCGTCCTGGCCTCAAACAACAAAGAGTCTCCCCTACAATTATCATAGATATTTTCTTTGGCAATTTCCTGCTTAATGATCCTGTATGTTCCCAGTGCCGATTTCGTCAACATCCCTGTTTTTCACAGAGCTCTCCCTGTTTCTTCAACCTTTTTCTTAACCTATAATTGCTGATTTGCCCCCCTACTGCTGGCCAGATATTTGCTTGTCAATTTTCTAGTTCGCTTTCTCCATTTCGTGTCCACATTCCGTATGTACAGGTATCTGAAAACTTTCCTAGCCCACCGCTTTTCCCCCACTTTTCTCAATCGCTCCTCATATGCTATCTTACTGCTAGCTTCTCTGCTCTCGAACGACGACCATCCCATATCACCCTGTACCCCCTGATTTGGTGTATTGCCATGTGCTCCCAAAGCTAGCCTCCCCACGCCACGTTGTTTGATTCCTAACCTTGCTTGCACATCTGCTCTCATGCACAGGACTGCATTGGCGAAAGTCAGACTAGGAACCATCACATCTTTCCAGATCCTTCTTACCTCTTCATACGTACTGTAATTCCAGAGTGCCTCATTTTTCATGACAGCTGCATTCCTAATAGCTTTATTCATTACATATTTTTCATGCTCTGTCAGGTGCTCAGCACTGTTATTTATCCACAACCCAAGATACTTGTACTCATCCACTACTTCTAGCGTTAACTCCTGTATTGTAAGCTGGCTGCCCTCATCATAAAATATCATGACTGCAGATTTTTCCTTACTAAACTTGAAACCTAATCTATCTCCCTCTGTACCATAAATGTCTATCAACTTCTGCACATCTTCCTTGTCAGCCATTAGCACTATATCATCCGCGTACAATAGTCCCGGTAATGACTGTTTAATCCATTCTCCTTGCTTGATATAGGCGTTGCGATATAAAGCGCCCCCAACCGCTCACGGAGGAGCTGAAGGAAAACAAGGTCATTCTTAGTGCCTATAGCATCAATAATGCATCAATTCATGAACCTCGGCCGTTTTAAACCCCATCTTATCGGCGCTTTCGGAACTTGGCAAAACACTCGAACCAAGGTGCTATCGAATCACCCCGCAAATATTGTGCGCTGATCAAAAAGCTTTTGCTACTGCTGCTAGCCTAAAGCAGAGAAAAGACCCGGATGAAGGACCCGAGAGAGATGATAGTAATCTTCAAAGAACCTGGCAACCTGCTTACTATGTTCTTCTTATCTGCCTGTGGCGCGTCGGCTAACAAGCGCGTGGTGGTAAGCGTTTCTTCACTGCGGACGTCCTGCCCGTTTCCCATTCAGGTCGCTGTCGGGAAGACGCGCGATCGAAAGCGGCTGCCTCTATACATTCGCGTGTGCGAATAGCTGCAGCGTTTTGCGTTCGGAGTTCGCCTTTGCTGCTTCTGCTCGCAGCAGCAGCAGTTGACGTCGGGGGCGTGGCATGTCAAGGACTTCGTCATCCAAGCGCTGCCCGGCATACGGCCTCGACTCCCGACAAATCTGGGTGAAGGCAGCGTTCTGCGGACTGCTCCTCTTCTTGAGCCTGGCGACCATACGCGTCAGTGGAGTCCTGTTTATGCAGCGTCGCCCAAAAATGTGCGAACACGGCGAAGCGTGGCCGCGCTCTGCGGAGCGTCAGCACATCCGGCGCGGGCGCGCATCGAAGCTAAGCGGCGCATGCGCACAGGGGCCCGGATGCGGTGTTTCGTGTCGTCTGCTACAGTGCAGAAGCGCACTGTGCTTGCATTACAGTGAAGCGCACCAGACTGTGAGCAGACAGCGCCCGACCCCACCGATACGGTGTTGCGGGAAAGCGCACTTCTCTCATTGCAGCACGTTGTCTTTGCTTCGGCTTGTGAATCGGTGGCCTGTTTTCTGAGAGGCACAATCTCGGTTAAATTTACAAGCCCTGTTATTGTTCGGTTGTGCGGCTTACCAAAGCGGATCAGGCTTCTTGGGACGCCGATAGGGCCCGAACGATGACGACTATGGGGAGGGTGATAACTTGCACTGACATCGCGAATTAAACAGCTGCTTCGCGTTTGACTTCCACTCTAACGGGGTCTTCGCCAGCTGAGATCGATCTCGGGGGCCGCGATACTGCAGTCGGGCGGCCTCCATTGAGCCAGCGCGACGAGGCTTCCTCAGAGCTTTACCACACTACGCAAGTGACGTAGATAGCGGAGAACGACTTCATTTTATGTGCGAGCTGTGTGAGGTGGATGAGATACTTTGCAGCAGCTGCTAATCTCTGTGCAGACCGATAAAATCAATGTGATATGCTCTTGGCCACAGTTCTCTCATGCTAAGTCTCGCGCGAAAGTGTTGGCACACTGCGGCGCTCTACGTCGAATTTTATTAAAGAATTGATAAAAATCATCAACACTTGCAATGATTTTGAAAGAGATCAGAATACGTTTAACTCATCACGGATTTTTTTTGTTTATATGGACGCCACTGATTCCGGTGTTAAGCAGGCTGTGCTACAAAGCATTTGGAAGTTCAAGCGACCACTCACAGGACCTTATTTGTAGCACGTCGTAATAGCCGGCCACGCTGGCTTTTTCTGGTGCTCTGCTCTGATTCCCGTTAATATTAAAGAGGGAAGCCAGCAGTCACCGAAACGGAGGTTGCGGATCGGCGCGTAGGTACCGCATTTCGATGGATGATGAAATGCAAGTACGCCTAAGGGCTGCGCGATGTGCGTGCACGTTAAAGACCCCTCGTGGTTAATAATTATCAGAGGCCCTATCGGCGTCTCACATAGCCTGATTCGCTTTGGTAAGCCGCATAACCGAACAATAGCAGGGCTTATAAATTTAACCGAGATTGTGCCAATGAAAAACAGGCCACTGAGTTTACAAGCCGAAGCAAAGACAACGCGCTGCAATGAAAGAACTGCGCTTTCCCGCAGGTGGGTTCGGTCGCTGTAAGCACAGTCTGGTGCGCTTCACTGCAATGCAAGTACAGTGCGCTTCTGCACTGCAGCAGACGGCAGGAAGCGCCGCATCCAGGCCCCTGTGCGCATGCGCCGCTCAGCTTCGATGCGCGCCCGCGCCGGATGTGGTGACGCTCCCTCCGCAGAGCGCGGCCACGTTTCGCCGTGTTCGCACATGTATTATGGATGACCCAGCACGGCATCGTCGAGGCCTTCGGCGTCACTAGGCAAGAGGCCTCCTGGCCGGTGACGCTCAGCGGGAACCTCCTGCTCTTGGCCAGTAAGTGGAACCGCCGCTCTGCTATTCTGTTCCTTTTTTGTCAAAACGGCCCGTCTTTTCATATGTGAAGTGACAGAATTAGTGCGGGAAGCAGTTGGCGACTGTAATAATGCTGCTGATCTGGAAATAGACAGTATATACTTGTTTCACTCGTTGTAGTAGTGTTTTGGCAGTTTTGAGCGTATTTTATGCATGATGCATTTGCTCTGACTACACGACTAACGAAAAGTTATGACGGACTGCTGTGTTTTTAAGTAAACGGCTGCACTTTAAAAGGACAGAAGTTATTTGGTTTTCCTTGATAGGATAATATGGACTATATTAGGGTCACCGAATTCCATATAATTAAGCTGCCTTTGTTGTTTTGAACGCATAGACTGTTCCCAAGACCCCAAGTTTCCCTTGTATACAAGCAGCGCGGAGCATGCATTTCCTGCCAAATATAATATTTTTGCGCAGTCAACATTCAATTTCCAACATTTTCTGAAGTGCATTTGTCTTGTTGCTGCACCGTATGTGAAAAATTCCACGTAATGTCAAATTTCTCTTCCAAGTAATCTGTCACCTCACTGATCTGGAGTAGAAAGCTGAGGACACGTCTGAAGCCAAATGGTCATATTCTCTGAACTGCTTTCCTTAGTGGCTTGTACAGCAACAAAACAATGCAAATGGTTGTGTTTGCCTTTGGATGGTGTTGACTACACGTAGACTGATGATGCGATGCGATGACATCTTCCTAATTCCTAGTGATTAAGTAGCTTTATTCGAGGACAAATTTTACGAAATAATTTTTTTCCTTTCAAAACATGAAAAAAAATCATCAAAAGCGACTGAAGCAAAAAGAGGCCGCACAAAATCTGCCCCTCATAACTATTTGTTTTCAATACCATTGTCCGTGCCAGGGTAAACTAAGAAAGAGGTGCCGGAGCAACAAAGGAAAAAATTGAAAATTGGTTTTTCAGGGAAGGAAATGGCGCAGTAATTGTCTCACATATCTGCCGTAAGCGAAGAGAGGAAGGTGGCAGTAAAGGAAGAGAGAAAGAGGTGCCGTAGTGGAGGCCTCCCCAATAATTTCGACCACCTGGGGACGTTATTCACTGACATCGCACAGCACACGGGCGCCTTTGAGTTTCCCCCATCTCTGCTGCTGCTGTCATCGAAAGAGGCACAAAAAAAAAGTAATCGATAGGATATGGTTGCCCAGAAACACGCGTGACGAATTTTACTGACGTGGCTGCGTGAGGGCAATGAAAAGAGCCTTTTTTCCCGGTTGTGGTTTCTTTAAAAATGATACGAAAAGAAAGGAAAATAAACCGTTACTGGAGAAAAAAGCCGCGTTGCGTTCGCATCACGCAGCCACGGCTTCTTTGCTTACTGACGCACATAAGATAGGTTTGGCGCCAGGATATTCGTAGTGAGCTGGCGCGAAGAAGGAGAGAGGAGAGCCTTCATGTCATTAAGATAAAACAAATAATAAACTGAACAAAAAGCTGCGACGAGAGCTTCACATACTCGCTTACCCGGAAGAGCGCACAAATTATACGGCTTCCTTATTGCGAAACGCCTTTATGATCAGGTTGTGAAGAGAAAGCCGCTCGGCAACTTTCGATGTGGCCTGGCAGGTTTTAGCACTCGCCTTTCAGCTTTCTTGGCCTACGTCCTCAGTGCAAGCGCTTGTGGTGCGGTGGTCAAAACATGCGACTTTTGTCAGCGTGGCGCCGAACGTGCGATGTGTACCGAGGCGGCTGTAATCTGGAGGCCGCGACGCGTAACGACAACGACGTGCTTCTAATCGGAAGAAGAAAGGCGGCGGAGAACGCACGGAACTTGCAAAACCGAGGCGAAAACGGGCCACGCCCCTTTGCTTCAAGTGAGCTCGTAGTGTGCGCGATGTAGCAGTCAGAGACCAAGTTATGAGGGTCTGTTGTGTTCCCGGGTGTTCTGCCCGCACTATTGAAATGACCTGGCTATTTGGCTGTGTTCGCGACAGCGCGCGCCGAAAAAAAATGCCAGTCGCAGGTCAAACCAGACTGCGTGAACAACAGTAAACCTCAAAGTATGAGAGGTAAGGCATGCGAAACGCTTGTTTTCCAGAACAATTTCTGCTTGGGACGGAGGGATAATACACTGCTTATCTTTGCATCCTCATAATTATTTAAATTACCAGCCATGAAACCCACCTTCTCGCATTGATTTCACGGCAAACGAAAAGATGCTTGAATGACAGTCTTTTTCCAATATGCAACTGCAGCTCGAAATAAGTGATCCTGATTGTTGGAAAAGTGACTGAAGTGGAGAGTATTCGGGTCAAAAGGTCGCACTGAAATATGCTGCGCAAGTTGTAAGAAAGCTGTTATGAAGGAACACAGCGCAAAATAAACGCTACTGAAGAGAACCAACACGCATCAGCGCACCGACTGTTCATAAGGCGCCGACTTTATCGGCAGGTTAGCTGCGAAAGATAGTCTACTCTAGAGGAACTACCTCTGATTCACTGTTCTATCTTTGGTACCACTCGGTCAAGGTAGAACACCAAATTTTCTGAATTCCTCGCGGCAGCTGCAGTTTCTTCTTCGAAACGGCGCGCCGCCGCATTGCACTCAATGCAACTGAACGGGAGAGTGAGACCTAACATGCCCCCACCGGGAGCGTTGTCTTCAGCCTGAAAGCGGCGCTGGTGATCGAGGCACCCTATTCAGGTCGCTGTCGGGACGACGCGCGAACGGAAGCGGCTGCCTCTCTACATTCGCGTCAGCGAATAGCTGCAGCGTTTTGCGTTCGGAGTTCGCCTTTGCTGCTCCCGCTTGCAGCAGCAGCAGTTTACGTCCAGGGCGTGGAATGTCGAGGACTTCGTCGACCAAGCGCTGCCCGGCATACGGCCTCGACTCCCGACAAAGCTGGGTGACGGCAGCGTTCTGCGGACTGCTCCTCTTCTTGGGCCTGGCGACTATACGCGTCAGTGGAGTGCTCTTGTACGGCATCGTCGAGGCCTTCGGCGTCACTAGGCAAGAGGCCTCCTGGCCGGTGACGCTCAGCGGAAGCCTCCTGCTTTTGGCGAGTGAGTGGAACCGCCGCTCTGCTATTCTGTTCCCTTTTTGTCAACTGCGCGTTGAAACAGCGCGTCTTTTCATATGTGAAGTGACAGAATTAGTGCGGGAAGCAGTTGGTGTCCTAGCAGCTTAACTCGGTGTTTTTGCCCTGCTCATGAGGCGTGTTTATCTGCATGTTTAGGAATTGAGAGGTTAAAAAGCGCCTGACTTGTTTTGTTTTTTGTTTTCATTACCCATGGTAATTTTGTGGTTATGCGTTCGGTTGCTGACCCGAAAGACACGGGTTTGGTCCTGGCCCCAGCGGATGCATTTCAATGGAGACGAAAAGCTGGAGGTCCGTGTACTGTGTAATGCCAATCCACGTCAAAGAACCCCAGGTGGTCGATATTATCCGGAGCCCTCCTTTGCGGCGTCCCTCATGGTCTAAGTCGCTTTGGGACGTTAAACCCCACAAAACACTAAACATTATTGCTAGCTACCTGTATACGTGTGCCCCACATGGTTGCAATTGGGTGAACGTATGTTGCCATTTGAATGAGTTTCTTTTTGCTGCAGTTTTGTGTGGTATGTCTGGTGAAAAAAAAAAAAGTTGTGTATCCATTTACAATGTAAATTTATTTATTTTCTTCAATGTAATATTTTTGCCTTGGGGCTTGAGAGCAGTATGCAATGATTGCTGTTGTCATCTCGTCGCGCTGGCCTATCTTCCAAGCAAGCATAAATGCTTGCGGAGACAGGTTTTTGTAGCTAAAGCTACGTTCGTGGCCAAGGTACATTGGCCACGAGCTCGCAGTTTCGCCGTCCCACCGTGGTCGCACCCACGTCACAACCACGTGACTGGTCACGTGACCAGCCACGGCACCCGGTGCAGCTGCTCCGCACGACGTGACCGACCACGTGAACAACGATGTGGTCGGTGGCGGGAGCCACTGAAACCCCGCACACTCACTGAATAAAAAAAAAAAACGTGTCAAGGCTGGGAATCGAACTTAGGCCTTTGGCGTTCGAGGCGGAGACGCTACCACTCCACCACGGCGGCTCTTTTTTTTTCTTTATTGCATGGAAATAGTGCCGAAAGGAAAAGTCTAAGCACGCTTACGCCACAAAACGCCAGGCCACCTTACCCCTGCTTGACCCCTCCTTCCAAAACATCACAAGTTAGGGAGGCACACACATGCAACTAGATAGGAGGGCCAGCTTGGCGGCTCTTGCGGGGCAGAATTTACTCCCCGCAGCAAAGCGCATTGTTCACGAAACAAAGATTTCGACTCCGCCACGACGGCTCAAGGTTTAATCATGAATAAAGGCGCATGTAGTGAATGCGCGCCTTTCCAATTTAAACTCTTCTGAACCAGATGTCGCCATGCTTTCGCTACGTATATCCTGGCCTAACAGAGCTAGGCCATTATCAATTTTTTTTTACTTCAACACTCTAATAATGTGCAAATAAACAAATACAAATGCTGTCTTGCACCGAACTTGCGCGCATATTCCTGATAGGATTGCAGGTGTAAACTTTCCTACACGATACACCGGCATCGTTGCAAAATCCACTGCAGAGCAAAGGCACATCGCCGTGAACTACATCCATTTCTATCCTATGCAGGTCCCCGACCTCACTATTGCTGCTAATTTCTACAGTTCGTCCCTCCAAGGCTAGCAGACTACTGGTCATTGGTTGCGCGAATTACAAGGCTTTCACAAGTCCATTTGCTCTCTTTATTTTGGCTATTACGTCAGAACTACATTCTTTGCCCACGTTGATGTTTTCCCGTCTAGTGGCGTTGCCCGTACATATATTTGAGTAGCTCGCTTCGATATCCTGAGTTTATTTTCAATTTTTTTCTTAACTTCATGTTTCGGTCTCGTGAGCAGGACTGAAAGGATATGTCTGTAAGATACATTTCAGGCGGACGCAAACGAGTTGTTCATAGGTTGAGAGTGCCCGTGAAATGCAGTCCAACCCTTCGTTTTCAAGGCCACGGTCTGCGGTCCCTACTCCACCCATGACAGTGTTCTCGCTCACTAACCACTGCCTCATCACCTATCGTCAACACTTGCTTCGTTGCCTGTCTATTGAACTTTTTTTTTACTTTTTATCCCTATTTTTTCTTCGCCCGCGTGACTCTTCGGGCCCTCTCTCCTACTCAGTAATACATTCCTTAAGTTACCGCAACATTATCAGAAAATTATAAGTTCCGCAGGTGCTTTCAATTACTTTTATACAATTATTCGCTATCTAACAAACAACATAGTTATTGTAAGCATTAAATGAGTAGAAGGAGAGATAATGGTGCTCTGCCTGACGCTATTTGCTGTCACCTTTTATGGGGGACTTCGGCCTTGTACGCATGCTGTCTCTGTAACTATTCTTCGCTAAAATCACGTATCCTGTATCTATATTACAGATGTAGAATTGTCGCTTGAGTGCTGTTTTCACAAATCCAAATGGTTATGTTTTTTTTTTATATTTGACGGTGGCCGGCGAGAGGGACTGACTCTGCTACCAAGAGATTTTTACCAAGTCTTCATTTTTCTCAAATGTTTTTGTTTACCGCTTCTTTCCCGGGGCCTTATCACTTTGTTTGCCACGCGAATGGACTTATCGGCCATATACTCGCTAGATGCGGCCAAATCGCGCCGCAAACATCGTCTATATAATGTTTTTATACGGAGTGCAGCCAAGAGCGGTGATATCATTCTGATTCGGACGGTTTCCAAGTGCACTTGTGGCTATGGCAGCCACCCAATATTTTTTTTTTCGGTCAAGAGAACAAGTACGTCTATCCTAATGAAAATTGGACGGGTTTTAACATAATCAAATTGAGTAGATGTGCGGCAGCATGGGTTCAGCCTGTTGGCTCATGGTTGTTGCTTTGCTGGGTCGTCGGCACGTCTGGCGACGACATTAGACTCAGATTAGGCTCTGATAGAGTTTAAGCTTATCTTATCTGTTCGCATTGTTGATGGTAGTTGATAAAATCGACGATGCGCAATGCACAGCGCGAGAGCGTGTTGCAGTTTAACACGAGGCGTTTTCGGCGGCGGCGATGACCTAGTGCTCTCGCGGCAGCTGGCCTGATTTATTTATTTCTATTTGATTTATTTATTTATTTGATTTGATTTATTTTTATCTTAACATGGCGTCACTAGGAAACGGCAAAAGAAAGATCCAGATAAGATTCATGGCCGGTGTTCGTGAGGGGGGTGATGGTAGATTTTCATGGCGGAATGGTATCTGTGGACAAAGAGCGCCATGGCAGAGGGTATTTTCTTCTACTGAAGCTAGGGTCAAAGAAAAATTTTTCAAGCACTTTGCTCTAAATAAAGCCAGCACGAGACCAGGGGAAAGCTTGTACCCATTATATCACCGGTGGGTACCAGGCGCAACTGACCCCGCTCCTCCCGCATTGTCTGCCAGTCGCCTCTGTCATCTATCTGCCGTCACCACAGTGTGACAAAGCATTCATCATTTTTTAGCGCAAACAGGACAGGACTCAGACTTGAGTGCCTTAAATTTCGATTACGAGATTGGTTTTCGCTCGCACTTCATGTCTTCAAAAGGACATGAAAAAATTATGAGGCGATCAATGTAATCTGATGCGGCAGAACGCGTTCGCACGCGCTTTTCGGCCTGAGCTTTCCTTGCTGGTCGATGCGATCGGATGCAGCTTCGACGGAGCGGCGTCCAAGTGGCCACCCACTAAGAAATAAAACGAAGACGCCCATAGAGCCCACAGATGGCAGCACCTGTTATCGCAGTGCAGTGGCGCGTCGCTCAACTCCTGCACCACTGCGCCAGGAGTTGAGCGAGGATTGCCAGGGATCTATGAATGTCAAGCAGAGAATAACCGATGTCGCGGCGCTGGAAGAAGATGCCGAGAACGAAGACGCCAAGAACAGAAAATACAATAAATTAGAAAGAAATCTGTGGGTAGTCAATGAGCGTATGGTTCGTAACGGCGACCGCTCACGCATTTCCGTCCTGTCGCCCTAGCGAGCGCCATTGACTTTTACTCTTTCTTTCTTTCTTTCTTTCTTTCTTTCTTTCTTTCTTTCTTTCTTTCTTTCTTTCTTTCTTTCTTTCTTTCTTTCTTTCTTTCTTTCTTTCTTTCGTTATGCCCCTGATTTTTCTCTCTTTCCTTTCTTCCTTCTTTGTTTACTTCCTTCTTGTTTCCTTTCCTTCTTTATGTCTGTTTCCTTCTTTCCTTCTTTCTTTGCTTCCTTTCTTTCTCTCTTTCTTTATGTCTCTTTCCTTCCTTCCTTCGTTTCTTTCTTTCCTTTTTTCTTTCTTTGTTTCTTCGTTCCTTCTTTCTTTGAGCAGAACGGAGTTAAAATAACGGTGGCATCTTTTGCCGAAAGCTGCGAGCGTTATTTTGATGCTTTATCTTATTTTCTTAGTTTACATCCTAAGCTGCAAACGAGCTGAGATTGGTGCGCAGCTTCTGCGTTTAGAATTTCTTTGATTTTGCCAGCCGAAAGCGAAACACATCGGTTTCAACCGTTTCGTAGACTATATGGAGACGAGACTCGTTTTATTCTTCGTTTTTTTGCTGCTTTCTGCTCGCATCCACCGATATTAGCAGGAACCATTGTTTTTTTTTTCTCCGCAGGTCCGATCACAGGATTCCTTTGCAGACGATATTCCTGCAAAGCTGTTCTGCTGGTCTCCTCTTTCGTCACGGGTATCGCCACCGTTGTCTGCTATTTTGCAGAAAGCCTCACCTTCATCATCATCTTTTACGGAATCATTCATGGTAAGCAAGATTGCAGCAAGAAAAAGATGAAGGAATGATTATTAGCATCATCCGCATCATTAATTGAATAATGGCGCATCAACAAGTGACTAGGACAGCAGGAGAGCGCGCACACACACGCACGCGCACACGCGCACACACACGCGCAGACACACACACACAGCACACACACACACACACACACACACACACACACACACACACACACACACACACACACACACACACACACACACACACACACACACACACACACACGCACACACGCACACACGCACACACACGCACACACGCACACACGCACACACACGCACACACGCACACGCGCACACGCACACACACACACACACACACACACACACACACACACACACACACACACACACACACACACACACACACACACACACACACACACACACACACACACACACACACACACACACACACACAAGCGCCATTATTCCCTTAAGCATGTCTGACCAACTTGCCCAATCTTATACGCTTTAAGCATCACCCGCATCATTAGCATCGTCCGCGTGTCACCCTTGTGTAGAGGGTTCGAAAAGTGTGCACCACGCAGTACAGACGGGAATGAGAAAGCAGCCCATGGCTTCCGGTCAAAGTGCTCGTGCCCACCTTACTTGCAGATGTGGGTGGCCCCACTACCGCGCAAGCGTTACTTCTAAAAGCTTACAAGCTGCGACGTGGTGTCGATTTTTACGTAAGAAAGTGCGCCCCTAGAGCGCTCCACTCAAGGGTGACGCGGTCTGTTCATTAGCTTTTTCGGGTCCTTCTTAGTCCTGCTATCTTTGCAACACCTCCGCTATTTTACCACCTGGCGTTCCCATCGTGTGTGCGCCCCTATCCTAATCAACCGCGGTGGCTCAGTATACGGAGCCATAGATACAGCTATCTAGATGGAGATGGATACAGCTAACTAGATGGAGGGGACATCGTGCTAGAAAAAATAGCCACCCTGTATACGCAATGCCTTATGACCTCGACTGTACCAGAAGCTTGGAAGAATGCAAACATTATCTTAATTCATAAGAAGGGAGACGCCAAGGACTTGACAAATTACAGGCCGATCAGCTTACTATCCGTTGCCTACAAAGTATTTACTAAGGTAATCGCTAATAGAGTCAGGGCAACGTTAGACTTTAATCAACCAAATGAGCAGGCAGGCTTTCGCAAAGTATATTCCACAATAGATCATTATCACACTATCAATCAGGTGATAGAGAAATGCGCAGAACATAACCAACCTCTATATATAGCTTTCATTGATTACGAGAAAGCATTCGACTCAGTGCAAACCTCAGCAGTCATACAGGCATTGCGTAATCAGGGGGTAGAAGACCCTTATGTCAAAATACTGGAAGATATATATAGGAACTGCACAGCTACTATAGTACTCCATAAAGTCGGCAATAAAATTCCAATAAGGAAGGGCGTCAGGCAAGGAGACACGATCTCGCCAATGCTGTTCACCGCATGTTTAGAGGAGGTATTTCGAGGCCTGAATTGGGAACAGTTGGGAATAAGAATAAATGGAGAATAGCTAAACAATCTGCGATTTGCTGATTACATTGCCTTGCTGAGTCACTCAGGAGGTGAACTGCAAATCATGATCAATGAGTTAGACAGGTAGAGCAGATCGATGGGTCTAAAAATTAACATGCAGAAAACCAAGGTAATGTTCAACAGCCTAGCAAGGGAACAACAGTTCACAATTGGCAGCGAGAGCCTAGAAATTGTGACGGAATACGTCTACTTAGGGCAGGTAGTGACAGCTGATCCGGATCATGAGAGGGAGATAACTAGAAGGATAAGAATGGGGTGGAGCGCATATGGCAAATTCTCGCAGATCATGAGTGGCAGTTTACCAATTTCCCTCAAGAGGAAAGTGTACAACAGCATAATCTTACCGGTACTCACCTACGGGGCAGAAACGTGGAGGCTAACGAAAAGAGATCAGCTTAAGTTAAGGACAACGCAGCGAGCCATGGAAAGAAAAATGATAGGTGTAACGTTAAGAGACCGGAAGCGGGCAGAGTGGGTGAGGTAACAAACACGGGTTAATGACATCCTAGTCGAAATCAAGAGAAAGAAATGGGCTTGGGTAGGGCATGTAATGCGAGGGCAAGATAACCGCTGGTCCTTAAGGGTAACGGAGTGGGTTCCAAGAGAAAGTAAGCGTAGCAGGGGGCGGCAGAAGGTTAGGTGGGCGGATGAGATTAAGAAGTTTGCAGGCAAAGGGTGGATGCAGCTGGCAAAGGATAGGGTTAATTGGAGAGACTTGGGAGAGGCCTTTGCCCTGCAGCGGGTGTAGTAAGGCTGATGATGATGATGCTGATGATGATGATGAGATAGATAGATAGATAGATATGTTTTATAGATACAGCTATAGTTACAGCTCTTGGCTACTGGGCCGGAGAGGTCGGGTGCAATTGCTGCGGCCGCGTTTCGATTCAGGCGAAACGCAAAAAGTGGCCGTGCGAGGGGCGATGTTAGTGCACGCTAACGAAATTATTACGGAGCCCTCCACTGCAGCACTTCTTTGTCCATTTCTTCGTTGACTCCCTCCTCCCGCCATCTTGAACACTGGACTTGCCTAGTGTAGAACAGAAAAAGGCGCATGATTAAGCTACCTCACGTTTTCCCCGCAGCCTAAAAAAACGGCTTCTTTCTATTACCATATTTTAGCTCCTTTAAACCACCTGTTCAGTGTGGCCAAAATGAGATTGGTACGGTTGTTAAGGCAACAGCGTTAAAGATTCCATTCGGCGTAAAACTTGGTGTCAGCGTGATTAGAATATCATGATTGGTCGAGAGAGTAATGACGTAGAAAAGCAGTTTCGCTGAAAAGGAGAAATGTAGTCAGGTGGGGAGCCAGACACTCTACCTCGACATCGGTAAGTAATGTTCGTTCAGTGGGATGAATGGAGACATTGTACAGTCGTGCACACACCTGTCTGGATGGTTTGAACGGTGCAGAGGGCAGCACCCTTGCTTCATTTACGAGGAGTGTAGGAGTAAAAAAAAAGCATGGGAATGCGCATGCGCATTCCCATGCATCGTGTTTCCCTATTCAGGTCTTTAAAAATTATATCGGGCCCGCGAGGCACCGGCAATTGCCATGAATGCACAAGAGAGCAAGCCGTTCGGACGCTCTGGACAGGTGTGTGGACGACTGTATACACGCACCTGTCATCGCACAGTAGGCGGATTACATTACAGGAACACTGGGTTCGTTTTGGTCACTTTTTGTTTTCTTTTTTAATCACACATATATTTTTTACATTGTACACGTACATACGTGTTTCGCTACGCTGAACAAACGTGGTCTTATTGTGTTTGTTTTCTCCTTTCCTTTGATGCGATACACCCGCTACCGTTAATGCTCCGCTGTAAAGAGGAAGTCAGGATTTGCCTCTCAAGCTGTTATGCAGCTCCCTTCTGGCTTTCCTCGCTAAACTTTACCTTAAAACCTTCAAACTAGTCTGCGTCACAATTTAGTATGCACGATAATTTGTAATAGAGAAGTATGTCGTGGCAACAAGCGTGTCGATGCCTACCAAAGGGTGCGCCAGGTCACCCCCATGCGACCGTAGGGACCTAAAGCTATTGCGTCATTCCCCTACCCCTTTTTTAAAATCATTTCTTATGTTTCCTCGCCCTCTACATAGGTGTCATCACTCAGTTACATCCCAGGTGCCTGATGAAACCCGTTACTGTGTTCTTTATTGCAGGCATCACTCTCTCCGGCATCTTTATCGGAGCCAACGTTCTCGTGGCGCAGCACTTCGAAAAACGAAGAACGACGGCGTGCAGCCTTATGTTCACCGCCGGCGGAATCAACACCATTGTTCTGCCCCCGCTTCTCGAATTCTTCCGCACGCAGTATGGCATTCGCGGACTCTTCCTCCTCTACGGAGCCATCCTGATGAACGCTTTTCCTTTCGCCATTGCTGTCAGACATCCACCGCCATTGCGTAATCACAGCAAGTCGCTGAGTTCAACGAGCCATTCTTCGAACAACCCCCCAATTCCCAACGGCATTCCCCGCACTGAGGTCGCCGCAATTGCTCTCCCGACTTTCAAAGCAGTAGAGAATTCAAGTGATTTACAGGCACGTGTGAACTCCTCCAAACCATTGAATGGAGAAGCTAAAACTTTCCGTTCCAGTGTAGATGATGAGGTCTGCACCGACCGAGATCCTATTCCTCCTGTGCAGTTGAGGATAAAGAGAGTGGCTGCAAGATTGAAGGAGTTGTTCAGGTTATTCATGACAGTCGCCTTCTGGGTGAACGTCACGTCATTCTCGGCAGTGAACCTTGGCATGTCCATGTTTGTTCTCTTGTCCACAGATTTTGCGAATGACCGCGGCATCGCCCCTTCGGAATCAGTGTACCTGTTGCATGCTTTGTCTGCCAGTGACATTGCCTTAAGGCCACTTTCAGGTTTCATCATAGATTCAAAAATTCTGTCACTCGAATCTGTCATGCTCTTGGGATTTCTCATTCAAGGGGTCGCGTTCGAGTTGCTCGCATGGTTTGGGACATTCCACATGATGCTCATTTCTTCCGCGCTAGTGGGGACCACATGCGGGACAAGGACCGGGCTCATGACCCCAGCCTTGGTGAAGGACTTTGGGATGGAAAAGCTCCCCGACATGCTAGGAGCGATGTCTTTCGGCGTGGGAGTAGTGCTACTACTGCGTCCACCTGTTGTAGGTAAGAAACACGTAATTTTACTAATAACCGCTTGTGTACAGTGTCGAAGAGAGCAGACGAACACAATTATACACCTTAGTGAAGCGAAAACCTTCACTACGCTAGGTAAAGCAGTCTTCGGGTGGGCAGCACAACGACCGTTAAC
>JARKHS020001049.1:0-29332 GCA_030143305.2 Amblyomma americanum
TAGACCAGATGCTGCAGTTCGGTATTATACCACCGTCGCCTAGCGTGTGGGCGTCTGCGCTGCATATAGTGCCCAAGCGTGATCCCGGTGACTGGCGTCCCCGTGGCGACTATCGGGCGTTGAATGCCAAGACTGTCCACGACAGCTATCCGCTGCCCCACATCCAGGACTCTACATTGCGCCTCGCCGGCCGCACCATTTTTAGCAAAGCTGACCTGGTTAAGGCGCATCAACAAATTCCCATCGAACCCACCGACATACTGAAACCACTATCACGACACCCTTGTTTGAGTACGTGCGGATGCCGTTTGGACTACGCAGTTCGGCTCAAACCTCCCAGCGGTTCATGACCGATGTCACGCGGGGCCTACCGACTGTATTCGCCTACCTTGATGATGTCCCCAGCGCCAACCCTACACCTGACGATCACGAGCAGCACCTCCGTGTTTTATTCAAGCGTCTGCAGCAGTGCGGCCTGGTTGTGAACGCCTCCAAGTGTGTTTTCGGCGCATCTGAGCTAGATTTTTCGGGTCATCACATATCCTCAGAGCGTATCCGCGCTCTCGCGTCCCACGTCCAGGCCACCGAGAATTATCGCCAGCCTACAACACTGCGCCACTTACAATTCCTGGGCCTGGTGAATTTTTTGCAGGCGCTTTATCCCGCACTGTGCAGAGCTGCTTCGCCCGCTCACCGACCTCCTCCGGTCAACCGCTGGCCCGTCCTCCGCCGTTTCTTGGTCATCAGAAGCCCGGGCCGCCTTTACTGTCGCAAAGCAAGCAGTTGCGAACGCCGTGCTTCTTGTCCATCTGCGCAGCAACGCCCGTACGACATTGATGGCGGATGCCTCAAGCGTGGCCGCCGGAGCCATCTTACAGCAGTACATTAACTCCGAGTGGAGATCATTGCCTTTTTACTCTCGGAAGCTACATCCTGCTGAGACCCGCTACAGAGTCTTTAGCCGAGAGCTACTAGCCATCTACTCTGCGACAGAGCACTTTCGGAATTTTGTAGGTGGATGCCAGTTCCACGTGCTGACCGATCATAAGCCACTGGCGTATGTGTTCCGCACCGACTCATCGAAGTACGTGCAACGCGAACGCCGTCAGCTCGCTTATATCTCGGAGTTTACTACCGACATCCGCCATGTGAAAGGTGCCGCCAACACTGCCGCTGATGCCCTCTGTCGTATAGCCGCTGTAGGCACTATCTCCCACCGTCGATTGGGCCGCATTCTCTTCCGCACAGCAGAATGACCGTGAGCTCACTGCTTTTCGATAGAACCCCCGTACTCTCCGACTACGGCTTGTGTGCCATCCCTGCTCGCCCGAGCCCCTGTGGTGCGATGTGTCAACAGACCTTCCCCGTCCTTTTGTTCCCGCTTCACTGCGTCGCCCCGCCTTCCATTCTCTACATGACATATGCCAATCAGGCATTCGGGCTACTCAGCGTCTTCTCACCCAGCGCTATGTTTGGCCCGGAATCAACGCTGATGTGCGCGCTTGGACGCACCTGTGTCTGCCCTGCCAGACGAGCAAGGTCTGCCGTCATACCAAGACGCCTTCCCAAGCCTTCCTACCACATGGCCGTCGTTTCGACCATGTACATCTCGACATCGTGGGTACTCTACCCTTGTCTCGAGGCTACCGTTATATCCTGACCATGGCCGACCGCTTCACTCGCTGGCCGGAGGCAGTCCCCATTCCTGACATCACCGCAGAGACTGCTTCCCGTGCCTTCATTTCTGCGTGGGTATCTCGATTTGGTTCTCCTGGCACCGTGACAATCGACCATGGCGGCCAGTTTGAGTCCTCCTTGTTTGCTTCCTTTAATCATACCCTCGGCGCCAGGCATTGCCGTACCACTGCATATCACCCATGTGCCAGCGGCATGGTTAAACGCCTTCACCGCCAATTGAAGGCCGCCCTAGCTGCCCGCGTCAATTGCGCCACCTGGGTCGACTCTTTGCCTGTAGTGCTCCTTGGTCTAAGGGCCGTCATCCGGGAAGACTTACAGTGCTCAGTTGCAGAGCTGGTGTATGGTAATGCTCTGCGTCTTCCAGGAGTCATCTTTACATCACAGCAGCTGCCAGCCCAGCCCCAAGAATTCCATAAACACCTGCTGGACGGCGTGAAAGACCTCCGGCCTACTCCACCACGAAAATGGTAATTTTCGTGCACCCTGACCTGGCCACTCCGACCCACCTTTGTGTGCGTTGCGACGCAGTCGGCGCACCACTAACACCGGCCTACGAAGGACCTTTCTGGTGTCGATTCGCAGCAGCGGTCTTGTTCCTTCGATCCTGAGGTGTTAAGCTTACAATTTATTGATTAACGAGCCCTCGACTCCCGTACAAGCAGCAGCCGCGGAAGGCGTACAGTCAGTCTACGGAGAACTTTCACAGGGTGGCAGATCATAATGGGTGCAATACAATGAAAGAAAAAATGCATATAACTCAAGGATCAGAAAGACGTGATTTCTTAAAAAAAGTAATAGGCAGTTTCAAATGTATAGCAAATGGTTGAACATATTGATGACCAATTTGAAATATAATAGAGTTTGGTTGAGGATTTCTATGCCACGATTGTGATAACTATTTAAAAGTTTGGGTAGGCGACACTGAAGGCATTTGATCACCATAATTAGTCCGGGACCTTGGACCTCCCCACACATCTGCATGACGAGTTCGTCGTTCTGGTGCAGACTGTTCCAAGACTGATATTTCAGTGAATTTCCAGCAATGACTTCGAGAACTGAAATAAAATTGGTTTAATAGTACCTGGTTATATAGTTGATGAATTTTAAAGATATTATATTCTTTAAAGCCAGTTTCGGAGTGCTCTGTATAGGGCAGGCTTTCAATAATGCACGATTGTTTTTGCAATAAAAGAAGTTTCTGAATACTGGATTCCGTTGTCGAGCCCCATATCAAATGGTAATACTGTGTGTTGGCGGCAAATAATGTTTTTTTTTAAATAATTCGC
Organism: Amblyomma americanum; assembly: GCA_030143305.2. NCBI lineage: Eukaryota > Metazoa > Arthropoda > Arachnida > Ixodida > Ixodidae > Amblyomma > Amblyomma americanum. The sequence continues at coordinate 2,985 of JARKHS020001049.1, forward strand.
TTTGCTAACGCACGAGAAATGCATCTACAGATGCTCACAGGCCTACAGTGAGACTAAGTTTTCGAGCAACAAAATCAACTTGATCGTCCCACAATAGATGGCATGAAAAACAACTGCTTTTCTCTTGTTGGTATTAACTTTTATGAAATTATGCATGGAAACGCGCTCAACTTACTAAGAAGAAATACGTGTGCCTGCTGAACTAGCTTTGCAGGACAGGAAGAAGATACGAATACGCGGATGTCGTGAGCATACATTATGAGCTTTGTTTCTTTCTGTATGTAGGCTACGTTATTTACGTACAGGTTGAGAAACAGACCAATATTGCTCCCTTGAGTGCCGCCTGAATCTATAGCTATCTATATATGTGAATCTACATCTGAAGGGATCTCTTTTATGCAACTTCGATTAATTTACTGATACAAATTGTCGCCTGTTTGTGAGATAGGACTTAAAAATTCTGATGCAATGCCTCTTAGTTTCTTTCAAGCTTTTAAAGCAATATATTGTGATTAATAAAATCGAAAGCCTGTGTGAAGTCGACAAATATACCTATGATCAGAAGTTTGTGTTCAAAGTTACGGAGGATGAATTCCTTTTGGTTAAGGAGCGCAAGTTCTGCTGGCAATTTTTTTTTCTAAAACCGCATTCAGCTTTGGCAAGAAGCAGGTGCTTTGAAACAAAGGAAGTTCTTCAAGAAGTTTTGATTAACATATGTATAATATTAAGAGAATGGGAAATTGGACGGTAGTTTATTAAGTTTTATTATCACCCTTCTATTGCAGGGTTACCACTATTGTATTCTTCATACGAGAAGAAAATGTGGCTGTGGAGATAGAGAATCTATATAGACACTAAAGTTGGAGCTACGTCCTCAATTACATGCTTAATTTGTCGTATCTTTAAGTCACTGGCATCGCAGCTGCATATATTATTAAGTTTCTGAGATAGCAAACAAAGGTCTACAATATTACATGGCTGTAAAGAAATTTTGTGTTCGTTGCAAGGCAGGCTATCTCGCGACTCTGGTGCCTGCACATGCTCTCTGTGGACAAAATAATTATTGGACGCATTAACCACGTCATCTCCAGTCGTCATATTACCATTTATGCAATTTTTTCTATTCGCTGGATTGTTTCTTTCAGCCCAGTAATTTAATTTGCCTTTTTCACAGTTTACTACAGTTTCCTGCAAAAGACGAAGCATGTTGCAAATAAAATGCATTCGTTGTCCTCCTTATTTCTTTAGAGAGTTTCTTGTGGAACAATTTAATTTATTTCAAGTGTGAGGGTTCTATTGCCTTAATGAACCTCGCAGAGTGCCTTCGTGCTTTTTCGATTTTTTTTAAATGGATGTTTAGTTCGCCGGGGATTTCTAATATTCTTATGGCACATGTACTACACAGAAACAAAGCGTTTTGTCTCTATAGCAACAAATTAATCTGAGAAAGCGTCGTAAGATGTCTCGGCATCACTTTCACGAAAAATTTCGTTCCAGCGCACTTGCATAACTTCTGACTGGACCATTTCTAAGGAACGTCGGATGATTGTTTGGAAGGTGACACCTTTTCTCTTTATACTACGATCAAGACATCCGATGTTAGCAAGTATACAAATGGGCATATGATCACCTATTGAATCGCTCAACACACAACTTTCAGTGTATATCAGGTCACAATTCGCAAGAAAAAAGTCAAGAATGTTCTGAGATATAACAGTCATTCTGGTCACTGATTCTATAATATTAACACAGCCATTAGATGTAATTACTCCTACATTTTCATGGCGGTATCCACTCTCATGTCACTAATGAAGTCACCACCAATTATGACGCTTTGCTGCGTTTCGCTAACCATAGTTAGAAAATGATCCAAAACTATTTGACTAGCAGGTGATGGCCTTCAGGTGGACTATAACACACAAAAGAATTTTTTTTGGCATCAAGAGACAATATTTCATTGTCACTGGTAATATAGGAAAATTCTTATACAAGTTCACATGTCATAGATTCGCGTACTACCAACGACACACTCCACCTCGTCTGTCTGACCCATTCAAATAAAATGTTTTATATTTAGGATGCCTAAGAATATTAATATGAATAGTAGTACCAAATTCCACTCAAGATTACGGCGTCACACGATGTGCTGATATTATCAAAAAATATCTAATTCTTCTAGTTTATTGCTGACCGACTGTACATTCATGTGTAAGCAGTTTAATCTGTTCTTACGAGTAAGGAGAGAATCAAACCATTCGTCTTTAGTAACATGATCTATGTCAACCATAGATAGATAGATAGATAGATAGATAGATAGATAGATAGATAGATAGATAGATAGATAGATAGATAGATAGATAGATAGATAGATAGATAGATAGATAGATAGATAGATAGATGATAGATAGATAGATAGATAGATAGATAGATAGATAGATAGATAGATAGATAGATAGATAGATAGATAGATAGATAGATAGATAGATGGATGGATGGATGGATGGATGGATGGATGGATGGATGGATGGATGGATGGATGGATGGATGGATGGATGGATAGATAGATAGATAGATAGATAGATAGATAGATAGATAGATAGATAGATAGATAGATAGATAGATAGATAGATAGATAGATAGATAGATAGATAGATAGATAGATAGATAGATAGATAGATAGATAGATAGATAGATAGATAGATAGATAGATAGATAGATAGATAGATAGATAGATAGATAGATAGATAGATAGATAGATAGATAGATAGATAGATAGATAGATAGATAGATAGATAGATAGATAGATAGATAGATAGATAGATAGATAGATAGATAGATAGATAGATAGATAGATAGATAGATAGATAGATAGATAGATAGATAGATAGATAGATAGATAGATAGATAGATAGATAGATAGATAGATAGATAGATAGATAGATAGATAGATAGATAGATAGATAGATAGATAGATAGATAGATAGATAGATAGATAGATAGATAGATAGATAGATAGATAGATAGATAGATAGATAGATAGATAGATAGATAGATAGATAGATAGATAGATAGATAGATAGATAGATAGATAGATAGATAGATAGATAGATAGATAGATAGATAGATAGATAGATAGATAGATAGATAGATAGATAGATAGATAGATAAAGAGGAGGAGGGAAAGGCAGGGATGTTAACCAGAAAGGGGTTGCGGTTGGCTACCCTGCACTGGGGAAGAGGAATTATGGGACTAAAATGAGGAAGAGAGAATGGGAAAAAGGCATAACACACACACACACACACGCACAACGCTGTCACAATTTGTCACTCAGTCCAGTCGCTCTCAAGTAGGCAGAGTGCCTTGTATGCCTTGAGGGCAGTCGACTGCTGTGGCCACGGACCGAGGATCTTTTGCTCTGTTAATGGGCGAGGATCGAGGCGGTCCAGGGCACAACACAGTGTATGTCTTGCACTCGCAAATGCAGGGCACTCACAGAAAAGATGAGCGATGGTCTCCTCACAACCGCAGCTTTCACAGGCAGGACTATCGGCCATCCCCATCTGGAAAGCATAGTGGTTGGTAAAAGCAACACCGATCCATAAACGGCATAACAATGTTGCGTCGCGACGTTCTAAGTTACGTGGAAGACGAAGGCGCAGTCCAGGGTCCAGTGCTTTGAGGCGGAGGTTGCAAAACTCTCCCGTGTTCCACGCTTAAAGTGTGAGCTCCAGCGCCAAAGGGCGAAGCCCACACGCAGTGTCAGATCTTGATCTTGGGATCCTCACTGGAAGTCCATCGTTGTGAGCAGAGTGTGCAGCCGCATCAGCCTGGTGATTATCGTTAATACCACAGTGTCCTGGCAGCCATTGAAAAATGATGTCATGACCTTTGGATACGGTGCCGTGGTACAGTAGACGGATCTCAGCAACAAGCTGTTCCTGCGACCCGCGGCGTAGCGCAGCTTGCAGGGCTTGAAGGGCTGCTTTAGAGTCGGTGAAAATCGTCCAGTCATGTGCAGGTTCTTGACTGATGAACTCTACCGCAGCCCGTAAGGCTGCGAGTTCTGCACCAGTCGAAGATGTTGGATAGGTCGTCTTTACTTTCATAAAGATGATTTGACCGGTATCACCACCGACCCCGCAGAACTGGTCGAGTGAACTGATCCATCTGTGAAAATATGTATGCGGTGACTGTGGTAAGAATGCAGGTGATTCAATGTCAGTTGTTTAAGAGTGGGAAGCGTACACCAGCTTTCTTCGTATTGCCAGAAATATAGAGGTAAACCCGAGGTTCATGAAGACTCCATAAGGGTGAGCACGGTCATGACGCAAGGCTGAACTCCGATGGAAGATATGCGTGATGGGCTTCAATGACTTTGGCGAATGCAGTACGTGGCATAATTATTGGGAGTGTTGCGAGGTGATGACAGGGAACACGTGTGATGTGCCGAATATGTGTTGTCATGGTGTCAACAGCAATGTATGTAGTAACAGGATGTTCCCGGGCAACAAGAACAGTTGCTGTTGTTGATGCACATTTAGGCAGCCCAAGGCAGATACAGAGAGCTTGCGTTTGCACACTTTGAAGAGTCTTGATATTTGTCTTTCTAATAGAACTGAATATCGGAAGACTGTGCCGCATGTAGCCCAGAAATAGGGAACGGTACAGTTGTAGCATCGATCGCACTGATGCGCCCAGGACTTTCCCCCGAGGAAGGAGAGGACGTGGACAATCGCAATTAGTCTCTTTCTCATGTCGTAGATATGTGGACTCCACGGGAGGTTCCTGTCGATGACAACACCAAGGAATCTGTGGCTTCTCTCATAGGGAACGGCTTCGCCATTGATGCGAATGGTGTAACGTGACATTATTTTGCGTGTGAACGCCATAAGTGAATACTTTTCGGTCTAAATGTTCAGGCCCTGCAAGCGAAGATAACATGTCAATATCAATGCCGCCTTTTGAAGTCTTGCAGGGTCTTGAGGACGGGTCCCCCCTAATGCCCAAATACAGATAACGTCTGCATATACAGAGATCTGAGCAGATTGTGGCAATACGTCAACCAGGCCGATGAGAGCAAGGTTGAAGAGAACTGGGCTCAGCACTCCACCCTGAGGGACTCCGTGCGAATTTCGGTGTAAGGACATTGGTCCGTCCGCAGTCAGGACAAAAAACGACCTCTCTGATAAATAGCTGCGTATCCAGCTGAACGTGCGGCCTCCAATCTCAGCAGCTTCCATTGCGTCCAAAATGGCCTGGTGCGTTACGTTGTCGTACGCGCCCTTGATATCCAAAAATAATGCCACGGTCAATCTTTCCAAACTTTTGCTGTGGTGCACCGACGTTACAAGGTCAACCACGTTGTCGATAGAAGAGCGGCCCCGTCGGAACCCAGACATGAAGGTTGGATAAATCTGATATCGCTCCAAGTACCATTCCACGCGTGTGAGCAGCATTCTTTCCATGACTTTGCCGACGCAGCTGGCGAGTGCAATTGGACGGTATGATGAAAGGTCGAGCGGTGATTTCCCCGGTTTAAGAAGTGGAACCAGATGACTGGTCTTCCGATCATGAGGAACTATGCCAGCAGTCCATGACTTGATATAAGTGTCCAAAAGAGCCGGTCGAGTTTCTTGGCCAAGGTTGGCAAGTGCGGAGTACGTCACACCATCTGGCCCTGGTGATGAGACCTCCTACAACAAGCCAGCGCAGCATCAAGTTCTTCCATCGAGAATATTACATCCATCCGAGAATCCCGCGAGGGTGGAACATTGTTGCAGTGCAGCGTTGCGCCTGGATTCGGAGGGCCTGTTATTCTTGCGCAGAAATCTTCGGCTACCTCAACCACATTGCGCCTTTGGTGGAACGCTACGGATTTGAACGGGTAGCGCTGTTGAGGGGACGTGCGAAGACCCCGAATTACACTCCAAACGCGTGACAAAGGCTTCCACGGATCAAGTGTTTGGCAAAATGTCCCCCAGCGTTGTGTTTGCAGTGCCTGAATTTTGCGCTGAATCTTCTTCTGTAGGCGCTTTGCATCTCTTAGGTCTAGGCGCGACTTTGTGCATCGGTATCTGCGCTTTGCCCTGCGCCGTTGTGATCGTAGTCGCTGCAATTCGAAGTCAAAGTCGGAGTAGTTAGCGACAGGGTTAAAGGGCAGGTGACGTGTTCCATGGCCTCCTTAATGTTTTTGTTCAAGACCGGTAGAGAAGCCCTCTGTGCAAGCAGCCTCCATAAGTAATTTAAAAACTGTCCAGTCAATGCGCTGACTACACGTGGCTGGGGAAAATGTGGAATGGCCGGTAATAATCAGATAGGTTGGGATATGGTCACTGCCATGGGTTTCTACATCCGAAAACCATCGGACGCTGTTGGTAAGGCACTGTGAAAGGAAAGTCAAGTCCAAGCATCTGCTATAAGTCACCCTCGAATATAGGTCGGGCTTCCGTCATTAAGGCACTGGAGGTCATGGTCAGAGGCGAAGGACACAAGCTGTCTTCCCCTAACGTCCATGCTAACGCCTCCCCACATGGTGTGATGAACATTGAAGTCACCTATAATGACCCACGGAGCAGGTGTAGCTGCCATCAAACCACTCAACCTTCCGGCGTCGAAACGACTTGAGGGCGCCAAGTACACCGCCAGTAGCGTAAACGTCAGGTCTCAGCTCTTCACTGTCAGGAAAACGTACTGATTGTCTTCGTTCGGAGGAACTGAATGTTGCACATATGTAAGTTTGCGTCGAATGTAGACGATGACTTTGCTGGATCTGTTGCGCGTGGGTGATGCAAATGCCTTGTAACCAGATATTCGCAAAATTGCCGGGGTCTTCGGTTCACAATTCGCAAGAATGGGGAAGTGATTCTCGTAGACGTAGTGCCGTAAATCGAAAATCCAGGACTGGAGTCCACGAGCATTCCATTGGAAAATGAAAGCTTGCTTGACTTTCTTTTGAAAAGACAGGTCCCAAGGAGCCATGATGCCTTCTACTGTACAGCCGCAAGAACTGGATGTAGCGCGTCCAGCACTTGAAGTGCGCTATTTGCTGCTGGCGTGCGTAGGCTGGAAAGCAGAGCACGCATGGCATTCATTAGTGACGTTAGCATTGCAATCACTTGCATATCTGGGCCATGGCCTTGATCGTGCCTGTTGGCTGGATCAGTCGTAGGCGCTGCACACTGCCCTGAGTGCACCAACATCCCTGACACAGTAGGCGTAGAAGGCTTTGGCAGTGGTGGCCAAGTTGCATCGGAGGCAGCAGGTCCAGCCTCACCAAGCGCCGGGCTCCCTTGATTTGGTACGGTTCTTGGTGGAGGCGGACAAGCTGCATTTACGTTTGGGGCATTCTTCTCAAATGTGACTGCTTTCTTTGACGACCTTTGGCGGCGCGAACGATGTCGTCGCACCTTTGCGGCGGCTTGTTTGTGCGTAGAATGGTCTCGCATCATTTGCTTCAGTACCGCCCGCTCGGTCTTTAGACGGGGGCAGTCTTTCGAGGAAGAGTCATGAGGGCCGTGGCAGTTGGAGCGCTTCAAGGTAGTCGCGCGGCAAACATCACCGCTGTGTGACTCGGAGCATCGCGGGCACACGGTGGAGTTGCTGCAGACGCCGCTCACGTGGCCGATCCTCATGCACTTCCTGCATTGAAGTGACTTAGGCACAAAAGGTCGAACTGGATTACGAAAGTGTCCAACCATCACGTACGATGGTATATAGTCACCCTTGAAGGTAAGCTTGATGCATGTAGATCTTCCTAACCGCTGAACTTGAATCATGAAAATGCCGTTGTTTGCCGGCTTGATCAACATGGGTAAATCTGCGTCACAGATGGCGATGTCGACGTTGTAGATTACGCCAGCCGTAGTGCCGCTGTCCTGGAGAATAAGGGGGCGTACACTGATGTTGCCGAGTTTGGTGATTGCGGTTAAACTCTCTAGTGCACTTCGCTCCACCACATCAATAGCAATGACGTTTTTGAACGGGTTTATTCTGACATCTTGAATGCCTCCCGGTACGAGGCTCTCCAGATAAATAGAGATGGCTTGCCTGTTCAGGAGGTTCAAGTTGTCCGTTGAGTTCAACGGCACAAACAAGGCTATATGCGCCGAGGAACTTCGCGCCGTGATGATCGTTGGCGTTCTTGATGAGGACACCGTTGACGTGCTCGGTGAGGACGATTCGGCTTGTCTACGTAGTCTGCGCTTGGCATTCTTGCCAACAACGGGTATGAAACCGTCGACGGCAGAGGACGAGGAGTCTTCACTTGGCACCAAGTACACAACAGTACCCTGGCTGCTCGAGTTACTCTGGCGGTGCAGGCGCTTCCTCTGCGCGGCTGCTGCCGACCCACCGGGTTCCAATAGCGGCCCAGCAGCCTCCACTTCCATCGCCGTGGCAAAAAGGGAGCGGCGCCCCCCTGATTAAAGCACAAATTACCAAAAAACTATAGAGACGTGAAGGCAGCGTTCTGACCTGTCTATAATGTCTATAGACTCTCTGTAGACAAACCCTATAGAACAGCCTATAGGCAATGCAAATCCTATAGACAGTCTATAGATAATCTATAGATAATCCATAGATTCATGTCCATACTCTTTTAGTAGACTTTTATCTATGGATAGTCTATAGACTATGAATAGACAAAATAAATATCTATAGGAAGACAGTAGAGTCTATAAGAAGTCTATAGACTGCCTATAGAGCATTTTTGTAAGGGCTAGCACTTATTCTTTGCGTATGTCCTGTATACAGCGCTGAAAAACAGCCTATTTTCCACGCGCTAGAGTGTCTTGATCCAAGCCATTGTGCCCAGCGAGGAAGCGCCTGGCTCTGTTATCGAGAACTCTCAAAGCGAAAGCGGTCGCGGCGATCGTCGGCGGTGAAGGCGCCGCAGGCATTGACCCGGTTCTTGAGGGCGTCGGGCCAGCACGATAAGCTGCGACCTTACCATACGCCACTGACTTCGCATACTGACTTCAGTTTCCTGTTCTCATTTCTTCCTCCTGTGCAGTGTAGCAAGTCGGTTTCTTCTTCCGGTTGACGATGATGATGATGATGATGTACTCAGGTTAACGGCACTTACCCACGGCGGGGGATTGGCCAGGGTGCATTGCGTACACGAACGCTCTCTTGGACAAGGAGTGGAGTATTTGAATAATTTTGTGCCTGGCTGGAATTTGTACAAAAAAAAGAAAAACAAAACGGAAAAGACAAAAGCAGTCAATTCCCATTCTTGCAGAGGAATCTACCTGATGTTATTTATTTATTTATTTCGTTACTATCAGGGACGTTCAGGCGTACAGATAGGAGTGGTAAGTAATTAATCAAAATCAAATACAAAATGAGGATTATTAACATAGATGAAGAAGAGCAGATTTGAATGCCTCTGGTTCTGGGATGTAGACGATGCAGGCGGGCAGGTGGTTCTAGTCTGAGCTGGCCTTGGGATTATAAAGTCGGGAATATAATCCCACACTGGTTTCAGGGCATATCCCTTGGCGATTGGCCCCGAAGGACAGGAGAATCGGAATAGGTAGAGGAAGCCCTAGTCGAGCAAGGGGGATCTCCAAGTAAATTCTCCCGGTTAACCTCCCTGTCTTTCTTTCTTCTCCTCTTCCTCCTATATTCATTTAGTATAGCATATGGTTAGTAAAACTCATGTGCATGAAAAAACAAAACGGGTGCAGATTCATCAGGTAAACCACAAGCGGCATTGACTGCCAAACTTTTCTGGCTCTTTTCGTGCGAAGCAGCACTGCAAATTGGCAATCGTCGGTATTGCTTACCTGATATCCTGATTTTGCAGTCAACCGGCTGTACACAAATCTCAGTCGTCGATGCAATTGATTTCAAATTCTCTGCAAAGCGTGCATCGATCGGGTATACCACTCCACATCCACGCCGGAGACCGTTTTGAAATGCCAGACAGCGATATCTCCCTTGTTTCTCATTCGTTTCTTCACACCATCGATTTAAAAAGACTATCTGACTCACACAATGGTTCTTCCATCGATAAACACGCGCGATTTCATCGTAAAATTTTAAAAACAAGCTGGATTCCCAACAAGGTGACCTCAAAAGTAGTCCTCTGCAGCGTCGCCATCTCGGATTAATTGAGGCGCCCCGTCTAGGTCGTGAAAACTGACCTGCGTTACTCGGGTGATGCGCTCACACCTCTGCGAGTTCTCCTGGTGTCATTTCACTGCGAACAAAATCATTGCTCGACGCTGCCTGATGAGAACCCCGTGCGTTTGTGTGTCGCGAACGAGAGGGGACCTCACTGCGACGGCCCTCGGCCGCGCAGATCTCCCAGCCCGTAGTCATTGACGACTGGACGGGGAACGTCAACTCCTTCAATGCCCTGGACTTTGGCCCAGCGTCGCAGAATAACGAGGAACGCCCGCAGAAGACGCTAAAGGAAACAACGTGGCAATTCCTGACCGTGTCCATTGTGGTAGACGCTGTGTCCTTCACCTTTGTGGTCTTCGGCATGGGAACCTTCATCCTGCTGTCTGTGGACCTCGGCAAAGACCGGGGAATTTTGCCATCAGACACAGTGTATCTTCGGCATTGTTATTGCGCTACTCAAGATTTACACAGACAAGAACGACACATACAGACAGGGCGCAAACTATCAACTGATTTTATTGCGTGGGTAATTCGTTTTATATGAATTGTTAAGATGAAAAGACACAAAAACAAGTAGCTTCATGGAGATGAGTAATCTAATCTTCTTCTGCTGACAGGCATGCGTAGAGGACGCAGTCATTTTATCTTCTTTAAAAAGTTTATCTCTCGCTTCGTGAGCGCTACCGACGGGTCGCTTACGCAAGTGCCTTCCTTCTCAGACGTCATGCAGTGTATCTCTTGCACGCGTTCTCGGCCGGAGACATTACCGTCAGAGACTTGTGCGGTTTTGTGATTCATTCCGGACTACTGTCCCTGGAGGCCGTGATCTTGCTAGGCTAGCTGATGCAGGCGTTTACATCAGTGATTTTTCTTAAAACCTTCATTTTATTAAGTAAACTCATTGAGACAAGCTACATCCCCAGTTATGTATTTAGATTATTTGTTTGTGCATTCCTTGCAACAACGCTAGACCTAAGCTACCGTCGGTGCTGCTGCTCAGACCAACTGTAGCGTGCCAGTTTCCTATCGCTGTTCGCCTTCTACACGTATAAAAGAAAACTTTAATTGACATCGCAATATGTGCAGTCATGTACAAAAATTTGCGGGATGTGGATTCGCGGAAAAAAATTTCCTGAGTTAGCTCGCTGGCTACTCAGCCAGTATTTGTTCCTGCGGATGGAATACGCATGTTCCCTGATGCACATCTGCTTTTTATTAACCTGCATTGCCTGACTGCGCAGATGATGATGAAATAACTTTATTTGCACCCGTCAAGGAATCAGAGGGCGAAAAAGACGAGTCTTGACCGCCGTCATCTTCCTCCCCTTTCAGCAGGCTGGGATCCCTTGGGATTCAGCGGTGTCCAGGGCCAGACGGATGACTTCTTTTTGTTCTTCTTCTTTCTGGCTGGCCATGAAAGCCTCCCAGGACTCTTTATTCCTGTCTGGTTCGTTGTGGCTAGGGCATGTCCACACCATGTGGATCATGTCTGCTATTTCATTACACTGTTTACACCTGGGGTCTTGGATCGCCGGATGCCATCTGCTTAGTGCGAGTGGGTTCGGAAAAACTCCCGCCTGTAACTTTCTCCATATGACCTCTTCCTTTTTGCTGAGGCCCTTGCATGCTCCAGGTAATGTCTGTCTTCCTAATCTGTAATGGTTAAGAATATCTTGGTACGTGTTCAGCTCCTCGCTCGTCTGAAGGGACTCTCTACTCGACGAGACCGCATTGGGGTCCCGGTGTGTGAGTCCTTGGGCCAATGCGTGCGCTGTCTCGTTTCCCCGGAGGCCCTCGTGGGCCGGAGTCCAAACAAGGTTAATTAGTTCTGCCGGTGTCGGGCCGGCTGTGAGAATTTTGACTGCTTCGACAGATACCCTGCCTGCGTTGTAGTTGCGGATAGCCGATTTGGAATCTGTTATAATCACCCTAACATTCCGTTGAGTTAAAGCCAGCGCAATGGCTACCTCCTCAGCCGCTGTTGCATCACTCTGTTGGGTGCTGCAGCACGAGACTCGGTCTCCGCCCTCCATGGTCGCCAGGGCTACGAAACCCGTTCTGCCTTCATATTCCGCCGCGTCCGTGTAAACCACGTCCTGTCTATTGGCTAATTTTTTCTGCAGAGCTTTCGCTCTGTCCTTTCGCCTACCCTCATGGTGTACCGGATGCATATTCCTTGGGAGTGGTGGGATTCTGATTTTGTTCCTTATGTCTGTTGGGATATTCTCCGTGTGTTTGAGCCGCGCTCGAGGTTCGAAGCCTAGCTTTTCTAGTATTTTTAGCCCCGAATGGCTGCGTAGAAGTCGTTGTTGTTGCGCTACTCTGGTAGCCTCAATGAGCTCGTCTAGGGTGTTTGAAATCCCCATGTTCAGAATTTTCTGGGTGGATGTGTACGGGGGGAGGCCCAGAGCTGTTCTGACGCCTTTCCTAATTAGGATTTCAATCTGGTTTTTTTCTGCTTTGGCTAGCCGTAGGTATGGTGCCACGTATGTGATTCTGCTGATTACAAATGACTGAACTAGTCTTAAGAGGTTCGTCTCCTTCATTCCCGCGTGTTTATTTGCTATTCTTTTGAGTAGCCTACACGTCTGGCTTACACTCGATTCGAGTTTTCGTATCGTTTCGGTGTTCTTACCGTTTGTCTGTATCCTAAGACCCAGTACTCTAATCATCTCCACTGATGGTATTTTGTCCCCGTTTACCGTTAGCGTTATCCCATGTTCATGGGGCTTTGTTCGTCTCTTTTGTGGGCCGAGGAAGAGCGCTTCAGATTTCTCGGCAGAACATTTGAGTCCTACTTGTTTTAGGTACGACTCAATTTCCTCGATCGCTCTTTGGAGGGTACCTTCGATGTGCGCGTCACTGCCTCTGGTAACCCAGAGGGTGAGGTAACCCAGAGGGTGGTGGTAACCCAGAGGGTGAGAGGGTGTGGTAAGCCAATCATTGCAATATTGAAGAGTGTCGGTGATAGGACCGAGCCTTGGGGAGTACCTTTGTTGCCCAGCCTTATGCCTTTCTCTTCCTTCCCTCCTAGGCTTATAGTAACTGTTCTGTTTGAAAGAAAGTCCTTCACGTAGTTGTATACCTTTCCCCCTACATTTAGAGTTTCTAAGCGTTCTATTATGGCTGCGTGGTCAACGTTGTCAAAAGCTTTGGCCACGTCAAGGCCGACTATTACTCTGGTATCAGCTGTTTCGTTGTCTAGCACTTGTTCTTTAAGTTGAAGCATAACATCGCATGCAGAAAGATGTGTCCTGAATCCGATCATTGTGTCGGGGTAAAGCTTTTGTTCTTCTAGGAATCTGTTTAGCCTCGTTTGAATAACGTGCTCCATTAGCTTACCTACACATGAGGTAAGCGAAATGGGCCTCAGGTTTTCGAGACTTAGTTTCTTACCTTGTTTTGGAATAAGGACTAGGTTGGCCTCTTTCCACGAAGGTGGTATTCGGCCCTTGTCCCAACATTCCTGCATGTACGCTGTTAGGTTTCTAATTGATGCATCATCCAAATTCCTCAGCATGCGATTGCTGATTCTGTCTGGCCTGCCGCAGTTTTAGTTCTGAGTCTGTTCAACTCCGCCCTAACCTCTCCGATGGTGATGGGCCCATCTAGAAGAGGATTCTCTGCGCCCTTGTACTCGGGGAGGGGTGTGGGTGGTGTGCACCTCATGTACCTGTCCCTCACTTCAGAGATTAGTTGATCGCTAGTGCCTTCGTATTTATATACGAGTTTCTGTAGTTGTTGTCGTGCCTCATACTTTGTCTTGTCCGGGTCTAAGAGATGTCTGAGCATTTTCCACGTGTTGGCTGTGCTGATTCTGCGGTCCATCTGCTCGCAGATACTACCCCAGTTTTGTCTCGTTAAGTTCAGCGCGTGCTCCTCGATATCTCTATTCTGTTTGGCTAGGAGCTTACGTATGTTTCTGTTCCCCTTGTTTTGAGCAAGGTGTTCTTCTAGCTCCCTTTTCTTGCGCCACAGGCCTATCATACGCCTGTCTACCTCCTCTTGCGTTTCGTCTGCTTCCACCTCTTCGGTGGCTTCTTTAATTGCTGCGAGAAGGTTTGTGCCCCAAGATTCTATGTCCCTGATTGCGTCTCGGGTAGGAAGGTTCGCCCTGAATAGATCCCAATTTATCGCTGCGACCTTTTTGGGTCTCGGTGTGGGCGGTCCGTCTTCTACCACAATCTCAATAATTTTGTGGTCGCTTCCTAGGTCCTCCCCCGTGTTACACCACCTTGCCGTGATTTGGCCTCCGGTGAGTGTTAAGTCAGGTGTAGTGTCCCTACTCACGCTATTGCCCTGTCTGGTTGGTTTGATGGGGTCAGTGATCAAGATGAGCTCATTGTGGAGAATGCTGTCCCAGAGTTCTCTGCCCTTGATTTGCGTATATTTGTATCCCCATGCGGGATGATGAGCGTTAAAGTCCCCGACAATGACGATAGGGTTTTTGCCCGCTATCTGTTTCGTTTTTGCGAATAGCCTGTCGAAGCCGCAATCCTTTCTCTGTTTCGGAGAGCTGTATACGTTTAAGACGAATAGGCTTTTCTCTCTCCGCTTACGCGGTATCATTTCGATTAGAGTGTGATCTAATTGGACGTGCCCTGTCTCGTGCTGCAGCGCGGTAACGTTGCGTTTGGCAAGGGTGGCAACCTGCGTGTTGTCCCCTCGGCCCGGGTACGATTTGTAACCGGGCAGCTTCGCGTTTTTCCCGCACTCTTGTAAAGCTATAATTTCCGGTTTGTCTCCGTTTGCAAGGAACGATTGTAAAACGGCCCGTTTACGCAGAAAGCCCCTACAGTTCCACTGCCAGATAGTATTATTGGTCTTTGGCCAAGGCATTTTTGGTTGCTTGGAATTCCGCGCATATCCATTGGTCCCTTTTCTCAAATTCCGCCGTGAGAGCAGCGTCTCGCTTTGCAAATTCTACTCTGATCGTTTCTGTGACTTGTTTCATGAATTGCATTAGTGTTCCTTTCAGTAGTTTCATGTCCTGTTGTTGTTTGTCGTTTAGTTGTTCGAATTTGGTCTCAAGATCCGACTCTTTGGTACGTTTCTTTTTTGAAGGGGGTTTTTCAACCTTCTCTGTCTCAACCTCTCTATCCTGCTCCACTTGCATAGGCGCCATTGCCTTTTCCTGTTGCGGTTTGTTTTCCTCGGGTTGTTTAACTGTCGTTTCTAGCATTTTGATCCGCTCTTCTTGCTTCTTAATATAATCAGTTAAAGTCTTAATCTGATCTGCCTGCTGTTTAATAAGTTCTTTTAATTCTTTAACTGTCTCGGAGTCCTGGGAAACTTTAGCTGGCCAGCTCACCTTTGCAGCTTGCTCCTTGCGTGGCTGTTGCTGTCCGGTTTGTAGCCGGGGGAACGACTCTGACCGAAACCTCGTTCTGCTGCCGGATCTATCACGGGAGCGGCTGTTCCTTCGGTCTTCTTGCTTCGCTTCTTCAGCCTCCTGTTTGGCTTCCCATTGGCGTTTCTTGACAATATAAGGGGTGCGAAAGAGATTTTTGCACCTCTTGTCCCCGGTGTAATGTTCTTTGCCACATAGTTGGCACTGCGGTGTACATTGGTGCCCCTCGGGGGGCGATGTCATGCCACAGCCGCAGCACTTGGTCACCTCACTGTCGCAGACGTCCTTGCGGTGGCCAAGTCCTCCGCACTTGTAACAGACCTCATAGCGTTTCTTGTATAGAAAGCACTTGAAAGTGATTCCGCTCAAGACTACTCTGCGTGGTACTTTCTCTTCTTCAAAGGTGATTAGGAAAGATTTAGTCTTCCCCATTCTTCGTGCATCTATGACTAAAGGGTTGAATCCGTTAATGTTCAGTCCTTCTAGTACATACTTGTGTGTGTATTCCACATCAATTCCATGGATGACTCCTCTGCCGCAACTCTCTGGTGCGTTCATGTAGGTGGTCACACCGCGTTCCTTGTCTCCGATCTTGACAGTTTCAAGTTTCTCCACCTTCCTCGCGTTTTCGTAGCTAGGCGAGTGGTAGGTAATCGTTCCTTGCTTGGCGTTTATAGCTAGTCTGTCCTTCAGTGCCTCCTCGTCCTTGATTCCGGCGTTCTCCCTGATGGCCGCCGCAATTCTCATCTCGGTGGTGCTCTTCAGCATTGTGAGTCCTTCTTTGGGACGCAGAACTACTTTCCATCCGGTCGCTGGAAGTCTCGGGAGGTCTGAGGCTATTGAACGTTCAGCGAGATTCCGTCCCGCCTCTCTGTAGGCTCTCGTGTCGCTGCCGTCGGTCGTCGCAACAGTGGCGGCGTTCGCTGCCGCCGCGTCTCCGGCACCATGTAGGTGTCCTAGGTGGCGTTCGTTGTTCTCCAATTTTTCCGCTCGCTTCTTCAGTCGCATAATCCATTCTTCTTTTTCGGTTTCTTTGGGGTCGATGTCGGTTCCCACCACCGCCACTTCCATCGTCATCGTGGAGCCGGGCGCGGTCGGCGATGGCTGGAGCTCGCCGGTCGCCGCCTTCCCGGTCGAAGTAGGCCTATCGTAGCGTGTAGCGCTGGCGAACTTGGAGTGACGATATAGGCTTTAAAGATGCACTTACAGGCACAAATGTCGTATCCTCGGGTTGCTTGCACCTTAGGAACCAGGTTTCAAGGACATTTACGGTCAACGTAGGAAAAATCCGCCATGAAATCACTGATTTCGCGGAGCCGACGTGAACGCGTCCGTACTCCTCGACGCCCCCTGGCGGTCTCCACTGCGCAGAAGTAAATTTTTTTCCGCGATACGACATCTCGCAAACTCTTGTACATGACACTATAACTTTGGGCGTCAGGAAAACAAACCACTGTAGTGGCGAGAAGCACCAGATGTATTGGCGACTCACAGTTCCTTTGTTACTGAAGAAGAGTACAGCAGCTGTCTTTGGAGCCAAGGCACGCCGCAACTATAAGTGACGTCATTTTATCGCGCAAAGCATCTGAGATGCGCCCGAACTTCCCACATCTGGTGCAGGCACTTGGCGTCTGCTCGAAGAAATATCGCAGGAATCGCAGGAAGTTTGTTATGAGGAGAGTCTTAGCCTAGCACAGAAAACAGCTCATGGGCAGCTCATGCGAAAGCATGCCATGTATGCTCTCAAAGAATCTCGGGCAGCGTTGGCGTTGTTTGTCAATGGCTTTCAGTTCTCGGTGCTGTGTGCCAGCTTTTCAACCCTGTCGTCCCGTACTGAACCAACACATATTGAAGGGTTCTTGCTAAACCGAATAACCTAAAATATTTTTCTTTATTTGTGTTCAGCCATCCCCTTATAAAATCGTCTATAGACAGTGTACAGACTTCTTTGCACTCTATTGCCTTCCTATAGATATTTCTTTTTGTCTATTCGTAGTGTATAGACTCTGCAAGCAAGTCTCCTAAGAGTGTATGGCCATTAATCTATAGATTTTCTATAGACTGTCTGTAGCATTTGTATTGCCTTATAGACTGTTCTCTAAGATTTGTCTATAGCGAGTCTGTAGACTTTGTAGACAGAAGTCTATGGACAGCCTATAGACTATCTAATATTTTTTGTATGGTCATAGAATATTGACGTAGTCATGTGTGCGCTTCTCAGGGAGCAGTGGAAAATCAGCTGCGTGGAACCCAACGGTTCTTGCCTTACAAGCTTTACTTCACAACTCCGGCGTTCTCTTTTGATGATCAACGTAATTTTTTTAACGATGTTATGATGCTTAGGAATAATGGGGGGTGCGTTGGTGGAGATTAATTTTCTTTTATTATCGCCTCAGGTCACTATCGAGACCATCACGGATCGTACAGTGGGCTTCTTCACATTGTGGCTGTCATCAATGCTGTGATGGTCGGCGTCTGGACAGTGAAACTGATTTTCAGCCGACGGAAAGCTTCAAAGGCAAAAGCTGACTTCGTGAGGGAAGAAGAAAACAAGCGTCCTCTGTCTGTTTCTCCCGATAGCAGAAAAGCCGAAGACAACTGTGACGTCTGATAATGGCAGGCGTTCATGTAAAACGCAATGCACGGAACTTCAGAACAGCTCTGCTGATCCTCCTCCACTGAAGCTCTAGAGTTCGCTGAGATCAGCTGTGTTGGTGCGTGCTCGTACAGCATTCTAGTGCTCTTGTGCGTGCAGTGCTCCGGAGTGGCTCAATCGTATTTCTGTACCTGGATCCGGTTCTGCCCTCCGCTCGTGTGTGGTACAGGATTTGTTTATAGAGAAGGAATGAATGAATAAACGGTATAAACAAAAGGCCGCATTCCGCGACCGCCTGTCGAGGGGTACTTCTACCTCATGCAGTGCATTTGAGGCAGTGATGTTTCATTTCGGGAATTTTTCTTTTCCAGATAATTCGAGGTGTAATTTGGAAAAAGAGAATTTTTTACGGGGCTTTCGGCGCTTTTAGGAATAGAAATTCTTTCGCAGTTTCCAAATTGCCGGATTTTTCAAGCTGCTGCTTTTGCTTCATAGAAAAAATGTGCCCTAAGTAGGGATTTTGTGTCTAATTAAGGTAATTTAGGGTTAAGGCACGGGATATCACTGGTGCAAGTGGCAGGGCGCAGAGAGACCAGCTGGCCAGGGGCACTTAACGGAACGGACATTTTCGATCAAAGTGTCGGAAGTGTCCTCTGCTCGGCGTGTGTTTTCTTGTACATTCTAGGACAACGTTTTGTCAGAAGCGGGCCGGGCATACGTAAAAAATAATAGCTAGACGCAAATTTCTCGTTCAACACGTCGTCCAAACTCCCAAAACTACCACATAATATATTCGTATGATCGGGAGTGCGCCAACCTTCACCGTTGTCACTACTCGAACGCGCTGACGCTACGCGGCCCCCAAGCCGAACAGGTTGCCCCGCTCTCTCCGTATTGGCTACACCTAAAACTACACTGCAATATCCATCACACTGGCGTCTTACCTTCTAGCTTCCCTACAGTTGGTGGAAGCACGTTCATCTCGCATGATGCACGCCGTGGGCAGCATATGCCTCCGGAGTTCTAGGGTAGTTCAGGACCTATGGAGCGCTGCATTTCCTAGCGTAGCTGAAGAGTAGCCAACACAACTTCATACAGTTGTACAACTTCCTCGTGCTTGGAGACCGCGCGCGTCGGAGCATGCCAGTAGCGGAAGCGGCGACGGTTGGCCTCAGATCGCACATTCTAAGAACTCCCATCTCGGGCTGGCCCACGTGACCTTTATAATTGAGAACTACCAGGTGAAAATTTTCTTTGGACAGCAGTTGAGGCATTCTGTCAGCTATTAAGCCAACTGTAGACGCAATATCCTACTAGTACTGACGCCATATATGGATGATATCGCTGTTCTGACAGACATACCAAGAGTTAAGAGTTCAGTGTTGGCTAGAGCCCTGCAAGAGCTCGAGCCGGCCCGAAAGTTCGGCCCGCGGTCTTGACCGGCCAGTAAATCTGCTGGTTTGCCCAACCTGGCCAGGCTTGAAGGTACGGGCCTGGGCTCAGCCCAGGTTAGGGCGACCTTTGACGACCTTGTAACAAGCGCTGAAGCCACCCAGGAGGCAGAGCACATCTGTGTGGAGTGGAATAGTGGAAACAGCGGTGGGGCGGCTGCTTGGAAAGAGTGGTCAGGGCCGTCAGGGCCTGCCTTCGCAACACACTCCGTCAGTTGAAGCCCGTTAACTCCGTCAGCCCGTCCGTTGACGCGACTCGGGAGAATCTGTCTGCATTTCGAGGGCCTCCGCGCACTTCTCACAGATGCCGAGGCGGTTGTAAATCTCCGACCCCTCTCGCGCGTCCAGTCGGATGCGAGACGCCTCCAGCACAGCTCATTTCCTTGTCGGTCGTCGGATCACAGGTTTGCCATCCACACCTGCAACCACTTCGGCGGAATCAACGCGCGGAGCACTACGAAGAATATTGGAGCACCCCATCGCACTCGTAGATTATTTTTTTTTTGGAAGCACTCGAGTTGCATGTATCTTTCAGAACTAATGCCAGCGCACTTGACAAGACCCATCCAGCAGCGAAGACAGAAAGGAGACATTGCTGCTCGGCGAGAACGGATGTCCCGCCAGAGGTGACCGATGGGAAGAGACGAGCAGATCCTCACAGGCAGGGAGCTTTTCCGACCAGTGCAGGCCCTTTTCCCTCTCGAACTTCAAGGCTAAGGTGTCCCACAAACTTATCACTATAAGTCGAAGCTTATTTCGGGGGATGTAGTAGAAAATACGAGACAGCCCTGGAGGAACCAAAGGAAGCCCGAAAAAGAAAGGTCAAACAGGTTAAACGGGCCTCCCACGCCCTAGAACCCGAGGCGAGAACACGAATCCCGGCTAGCAAGCAGTTTCGATCGTTTAATAAATACACTCTTCCTTGCCGCTTCTTTCTCCTCTGGGTTCACGTTGAAGCCAGCCCAATTCTGCATGGGTAATTTCACAATGGCCTCCATCGCTCGGGGCATACACTTTGTGGAGTTCGCTGACCGTTCTTCGAACGAAGACTGAGAAAGGCCGCGCCAGTGTCGGCGCCGCGTGCCGCATCAAAGGGAGCCGTCTGGTTCCTACTTCCTCCGTCTTGCAGCGGACGTCCTTGTTAACCCGCGCCGCCTCGGGCATAATCCGCCTTGAAAAAGCCTAACCAGATACAGCTGTCGACATGTGTGCGTCGTCAAGGGGTGACGAGACTTCGGCGATGCGGGAGAGATACAGCTGGGTGGGGACCGAGTGCTGGGTGACCAGGAAACGGATTATTTATTCCCTTAACGGCTGTGTTCTCTTTGTTGCTGTCAACAACCTGAGTCATCGCCTCGTCGGCACATGTTTCTAGCATCTGTGGTGCCGTGGGTGGCGTGGGGAATGGAAGTCGCATTTGTGTTGTTTGTGTGGTTATTTGAAACCTCCTTCCCAAATGTTTTAATCAGAACTTTTTCCCCAATCTTTGATCAGTGGGCGGACCTTATTTTCCTTTCCCTAACCACTGATTGGCGAGATGGGTCGTTTGTTATCTTATTGGTTGCTGTCCCCGCTAAGGGCGGAGACAGAGGGTTTAAAACCAAGCGCTCTGGGTTTAGCGGGGGCTGAATTCGTCTGATTCACGATTTAGTCATGTAAATAGTTTTCTCCTTGCTTTGTTTCTTCTCGTTTTTTTTACCTATGTTGTAAATAAATAGTTAACCTTCTCCTTTCCTTGAGTAATGTGAATGTTTGCGAGTAGAACCACCGGGTCATCAAGAAACCCCGATTTCATCATCAAGTAGTTTCCTCTCATCGCCACCGGAAGGGGAAACACAACTCACTTGCTCCCCGGTGGCTGTGTGATGCCGACGGCCTTCTCGTTCCCAACGCAGGCTTGGAAACCTCCGTGGAAGACAAACGCATTGTGCGCAGCATCTGTCGCTGCAATGAGAATGCACTTGTCGTTCGTCTCGCAGACACTTTTATGTGCTTATGGAAACATGATATGTTATGATGTTATGGAAACATGATGTTATGGAAACATGATATACAAAGACACAAAAGGTTTTGTATCTTGACTCTACACGCGTATATTAACTCGCGGTTAAAGTCAGTGACCACTGCTGACTGTTTTCTTCAGTGTTCTGCTTTTCCTTCGTTCAGGAACTATTCTAAACTGCATTGTACTAGACTTTGATAAATATTGTCTTTGTGGCATCGCTACCGCTTTTCAAGTGCCAAATATGGGACGTAGAACCTTGCCCAGTCCACCGGCCCCTTTCCTGCTGGTGTCATCCCTCTTATTTGGCATGAATAAAATTAATTCTATTTCATCATGCGTACTGGAAAGCCAACAGCTTGCCGCTGCCCCGATCTCAAGGCAAAGCTGATGAACGCATGTCCCCAAAGCTCAGATACGGACCATCAGCGCACAACGTGGATTAAGTTCAATTCAGTTCAATGCAGTTTATTTTCAAGGCAGCAGCGGGAAGAGGCCCGTGTGCTGTGCGACGTCAGCGCAGAACCCCAGGTCGTCGAAATTTCCGGAGCCCTTCCCTACGGCGTCTCTCATAGCCTGAATCGCTTTGGGAGGTTAAACCCCCATGGACGAGAACCAGAATAACCAGTAGCTGGAAGGTCTCTTGGGGTTTTCCAGGAAATAGCGTGAAGGCCTCCTGGGGGAAAAAAAACTGCTTACACAGCTTGAATGAGGCCCAGGATGCAGTTCCGTGTGACAGTAGCAGTTCAACTTGTGTTCGAGCACCTATAGGAACCTTTCATTGCCTGTCATGGGTGCGTAAGGAACGTGGCGTGATATCGCATTTCGGTTTGCTTCCGATAAGCGAGCCATCGACCGAATGAAGCCGCACGTTGTGATCGGGAGACGCCAGCACGCGCGTATCTCGAGTGCCGGCGTCCCTTTGATGAAAAGGACGCACTTCCCTTGCCGGCAGAAGTGAGAGGGGGGAAAATCTGCCCACAGTGGCACCGAGCGAATCAGACACACATATACGGGGAGCCCGGGCTCAGAGGCTCGAGCAACTTTGTCCGCCAGAACCACTGCCTGATCAGGTACTGTGCATCTCAGTCCCGCTAAGTCAGCTTGCTATAGCATATACTGCCGTCTATCGCCTCCTGAAGGACCGCGCAAGGGAGCTCTTCCTAGCCTCCTACAGCACTCACCTCGTTCGGTGTAGATTGTTAGTGGCAGCCCTAGAAGGAGCACTGGAAGGAGCATTGTACTAACTACACCGGGACTCGTTTCCTCGTACACATAAGCTCTCAGATAGGAAAAAGCGTAAACTTATTTATTGGCCTCTATAGCAGGCTCCAATTTCCCACCTAGCCAAGAAAAACACCATAGGATCTTATAGGGAACGTCTTGTTCCGGAACATGCCGCCGGTTAAAGTGAGAGCCGCTATTTTGCAACCAAATTCTTTGCAGTTTTTACGTTGACTTATGCGCTCGTTAGTTCGCAGTTTCGCATGCATGAAGTGCGCAATGAAGGTAACGCTAGCGCAAAAAAAAATCTGCTTATGGGATTAACAGGACACGATGTAAATTTTATACGAAATCAAAGGTTTACCTTTGTGAACTGAACTCAGCCATACAAGTAGCGTTTCGCTATCTTCCTATTCTCACGGCACCCGTCATTCCGGCACTGAGGAAAGCCAGTGAGGAAACGGTACTTCGACACTCTAAAAAAAGCATCTATATTCTAAACGTGCCTCTTTCACCCTCTTTTATTGAGCCCCTTACTTTCATTTTTGTTGCCGGTCTTCAGGCTGAAAATACAAACAATCAAGCGTGACGGATATTACTGTGCGTTCGAATTTCCAGTACCACATCTTTCGTGCAAGAAAGTAGAAAGCGTATTCAACAGGCGCCGCCTTTTCTGCATTCTGAGTACACAGGCAGCGAACGCTCCTGTGCTGCATTTCGTCAGTGCTTTGTGGAACGCGCGATCCTTACCCATGCAGCGTCCCGAGGTAAACTCACTGATAACAAGTGGAAGCAGGCACCCTCAAGAGGTAATGTTCGAACTGCCGGCGAGTACGCTCCCAAAAAAGTATCGAAATACGTATTTCCACCAACGGGTAAACCTTTCTTCAGAATACTTTCGGCAACCGGACTGCTTATTGTATTGTTCCCACTCTTCAAGACAAGTTAATGTCCGAGTGAATCTTTATTTTGTTCATCTTGCACAGTCGTCTCGCTATTGAGGTTAGAACAGAGGAAGCACCAGCTGCAACGCTACGTAGCTCCCAACAATGCCTCATATTGGTTCCTTCATTTTGAAACATTGCGGAAAGTTCAGCGGAAGGAATACCACATTAAGGGAGTAATTACTCATTAGCATCCACTGAATAGCTGTATTTTGTAGCCGTATGGCTCCCCTTGGGTGGATGCAAATGTGTAATTACTCCCTTATTATAAATCTACTCTACCTTGGGGAATTCCCCTAAACATTTGACCAAGTAATATTACATCTCGAGAGCGAAGCTCGCATGAACACCTCCGTTCCATGACTTGGCCTTGTCTAGTGCAGCTGCTCACCTCGCCTTATACTGCCGGAAATCGATACACCGTATCCGCACTTGGACCATGGATTAAAGTCGAGTCTTAACGAATCGGTTCTGATCTAACAGAGGCTAATTAGGCAATGGCCAGGTGTTCGTACAGGAGCGTAGATCGTTACCCGTAGGGATGAGATGGGGAAGATAACTTGCAAACAAACCACTGGAGTGTCTTTTTGAACGCAGGGGACGCAATAAAAAAGGAAATCCAACGGACAGAGGATATCGCTGCGACGTGCTGCTCACACCGTTGTGATCTCGGAACGCGTGGATGGGGCGCAGCGAGGCCTCTCTGATGCGAGATCCGCAGTTTGGCCTAGACTCCCGCTGGAGCTGGGTGACTGCGGCCTTTGCCAGCTTGGTCCTTTTTCTGGTCATGCTCGGTCAGCAGGCGGCAGGGGTGATCTTCTACGGCATCGTCGACACCTACGGCGTCAGCAGGCAGCTGGCGGCCTGGCCGCTTGTCCTTAGTGGAAGTCTCATCAGTCTCGGAGGTGCGACACGTTACTGGGTTTCACAGGGTTTTGTTTAATCAGGCTTGTACAGCAGGCTTGCTTGCAGATGGCTACACTATCCATTCGAAACTGCAACGTGCCGTAGTGAGAACTTAAGACTGGCAGAATTGCCACAATTATTCGTTGCAAAATTTGCGACCTAAAGGTGCGACGGCTGCTTATCCGACTTGAATCTTAATTACGAGGGTATTATGTGAGTCCAGGGCAAAACAATGTATATTAAGTGTGTAGACAATCTTGCATGCCAATATAGTGGAGATGTTGCAGGCAGCACTCCGGCACATCTCCAGTGATAATCTAGACCCATTTCTACCGTTTCTTGTTGTTTCTTCTACACCAAACTTATTGTTCGGTGTCGGTGTCTTCAAAAGTGCTTAAAATGCTCTGACACAGTTACACAGAAATTTGAGCAATGCTTGTGATTTACAGTGTTTAATTAAGATTAGGGCCTTGAAGAATACCAACAGTACAGCATGACGACAACTAAAAGTTCTGATTTGGTCTCGAGTCTGCAGAACTCATTAGCCGTTTGTAAGCCTGGATAAAGTTACGTCGGTTACGCTGTCATGCCAGACAGTTCCGTTTTACCGGGCCACCAGTGAACGCCACCCTCACTGTTTCGCGAACCATCACTGCCTTGATAGCTCTGCACAGCATGCCGAGCAATGCTGCAGTGGAGTGGCGCTGCCAAGGGTAACCTTTGTTATGTTCTAATGCAGGCCCCCTGTTCGGGATCCTGTGCCGTTGTTACTCATGCCGGGCTGTGCTCCTCGTCTGCCCACTCTTGGCTGCCCTCTCTTTGTGCGCGTGTTGCTTCGCCGATGGAATCGTCTTCCTCATCATTGTCTTCGGCATCATTCATGGTAAGAATGAGACGGTAAACTAATCCAAATATTTTGTGGCGAATATCTGAGTAGCGGCGAATTCTAGCACTAGCTGCATACTTCATCATCATAATGACTACGTACGGCGGCTGCACGGCAAAGGCATCTCCAACATTTAATCAATAAACCCAAATTAGCCGTGTACTAATTCCTCGCTTAAAGAAACTCTACCAGAAAATAGCAAAACAAAGCAAGGTTCTACCCTAGACGGGTAGATTGTTTCCGGGAACACTACTGAAATAACGTGGCGATCTGGTCATGATAGCGCATGCTGCGTGAACATGTAATCTTGAATTTTCCTTTCGCAGTTCTTCACGCCTGCCGATAAGCAACGGCACCGTGTCTGTATAATCGATGCAGTACCTCACAAAACAAACGTCTGTTTGCAAGCGCCGCTGCTGCGTCCGCGCGGTCACTACAGTGGCGACGAGACACGGTCTAACCCGTGCGGGGGCCAGACGTAGTTGGCAGGATGGCTTTCGACAGGCGCTTCGGCGGGCTCAACCTAGACGGAAATCCTCTGTGGAAAGAATACGTTCAGCGCATCTATAGCTGTGCTCCGCTCCGAGCAAGCTGATGGACAATGCCGACACGAGTGCATTTCTGCTGAGCTGCTGGGCCGAAGCAACGTTCTCACTGATATAGCAACCATCGTAAAACATCAGCGACCGCCAAATGTCGAGCGCCAAGTCATCGTTGATGCCGTGAAGGACCAGTTTAACCCGAAGCAGCCCGAACTGTACTCAAGGCAACTTTACTGGAAACGAGTAGTACGGCGAATCTGGAGTGGACGGCGTTTCCGACTTATGCACAGAACTAGAAACAGCTTCCCTTGTATGTAT
>JARKHS020001050.1:0-15810 GCA_030143305.2 Amblyomma americanum
ATTCTAGCACTAGCTGCATACTTCATCATCATAATGACTACGTACGGCCGCTGCACAGCAAAGGCATCTCCAACATTTATTCAATAAACCCAAATTAGCCGTGTACTAATTCCTCGCTTAAAGAAACTCTACCAGAAAATAGCAAAACAAAGCAAGGTGTTACCCTAGACGGGTAGATTGTTTCCGGGAACACTACTGAAATAACGTGGCGATCTGGTCATGATAGCGCATGCTGCGTGAACATGTAATCTTGAATTTTCCTTTCGCAGCTTCCTCACGCCTGCCGATAAGCAACGGCACCGTGTCTGTATAATCGATGCAGTACCTCACAAAACAAACGTCTGTTTGCAAGCGCCGCTGCTGCGTCCGCGCGGTCACTACAGTGGCGACGAGACACGGTCTAACCCGTGCGGGGGCCAGACGTAGTTGGCAGGATGGCTTTCGACAGGCGCTTCGGCGGGCTTAACCTAGACGGAAATTCTCTGTGGAAAGAATACGTTCAGCGCATCTATAGCTGTGCTCCGCTCCTGGCAAGCTGATGGACAATGCCGACACGAGTGCATTTCTGCTGAGCTGCTGGGCCGAAGCAACGTACTCACTGATATAGCAACCATCGTAAAACATCAGCGACCGCCAAATGTCGAGCGCCAAGTCATCGTTGATGCCGTGAAGGACCAGTTTAACCCGAAGCAGCCCGAACTGTACTCAAGGCAACTTTACTGGAAACGAGTAGTACGGCGAATCTGGAGTGGACGGCGTTTCCGACTTATGCACAGAACTAGAAACAGCTTCCCTTGTATGTATTTGTACATGACCGTTGAGTTTCAGACTGAGGGACGGTGTATAGTTCAGAGATGGTTGGTCACGGAGAAAAACTTGACTCTAAAGATTCCCTCGAAGTGGCATCAGAAACAGGCTCTAAAGACCAGCGGGTGATGAGGAATCATAAGCAAGAATCTCCAGAAATGACCGCGAGAGGGGGCACGCGACCAATAAAGAGCCAGCGGGGGACCGTCGAGTCGTGTTCCGGGCGAAAGGTGTTTGCGATGTTACAGCTAGCACAATGCGTGCCGTGTCAAATTCAAGAACGAGGTGTGCTTCACCTGTTCCAATAAAAGAAAACTAGCGAAGAAGTGTCGCACGAAGAAAAGACAGATGCAGCATCTAGCTAGGTGCCGCACTATACTCTAGCGCATACTAAGTACTTAACTCTAGATCAGCCAAGCAAGAACAACAGTACTATGTTTTTTTGTCACCAGGAGCATTTGGAGCCAGAACATGCCAGTGGAAGTATAGTTTTGGTTTGAATAACGCGCTACACACTAACAAAACGACACCGGAATGAAGGACACAGGACAAGTGCGTCTCGGGGACAAGTATAGTCTCGGGGGCAGCTATAGGGGCACTATAAGCCGCTAAGCATATGAAAAGCTGCAAGTCGCGACAAGTATCGTCCGGGAACAATCAGACCCACAACTCGTCACCTTGACGAAGTAAGGTCTTGACGTCATGGGAAAAGCCATAATTAGTATATTCAAGGGGCGAATAGCGAACTGCTGCTCCTTCTAGCGAGAAATGACGGGAGCCCGTTGCTAGGCCGTGACTGGTTCAAGCCGTTGAGCAGTTAGCTGTACGGCTGTTGTTGTTTTTTTCTACAGGATTGCGATAGTTCCTCAGCGGTGACAGGGAGACTGAATGCACAGAACGCGAGGCGTTATACTCAGCACTCGGGCTGGTGCCTCGTCTTTCTGTCTGTTTTGCGTTGTTTTAATTATCAGTCTCTTTGGACTGTTGGCTACGATCGCCGAGCTGCTTGCCTCATATTTCGACGGTACTTGCCCATTGACGGCGAAATAGCGTTGCTCGAGACAGCGAATCAACGAATTCTGGTCGGCTAAGAATTGACGTCAATATGCGTAGTTGCAGGAATCAGCGATAGGTGCATACATATTCACTTCGATTTTCCGCAGTTTTCTGGCTTATAAAGGCTCTTTTCGGTAATAATGACGTATTTTCTATCACGTGACAAGTAAAGCTTGGCTTATTATCTTCCTTCAGTGTGCCTTTACAGTTATGCTGGTGATATTTAGTTGCCGGGGCGTGGTTGAGCCAGCGGAGGATGTGGGCGCGCGCCTTCGAGCTATGTTGAACTTGATGCTCCTAGAGTATCGAGTTCGTGAAGTGCCCGCCTGGAAGCCATATATCAAGATTGATATCAAGATTGATATACGGCCCCTGAACGGCGACTGGCCCTCTTTTTTGAGTCGTGGCTGACCTCCGGGTTGCGCGGGGTGCACTATCAGTTCGAGATGTAGACCTATGCAACCTTATCGTAGGTGGCCGATAGATTGCAAGCCATCACATCTGAATGCGGAGAGGTCAGTTGAGCAACCCTGAGGTCCTTGCGATCCATGGAGAAAGGAAAACCCAGGAGAGGCCCTCGCTATCCGAGCTGCATGGCAAAAAATGTGCCAGAAGTCACGCGCTTTCGCAAGGACTACTGGGGGTCTTTGGCCGCCGGCGAAGCCAATACTAACGCTGGGTGCAGCGTCGTCGTCTGCTGCATTGTCTGCTGCGCATGCGCAAGCGCGCTGAGACAGTGGCCAAGTAGGGGGACGCAGGGGGGAGCCGGCTTCAAAAAATGTGACGTCGCCACCTCTCCTGAGCTCTTTCCTTCCTCCATGTTGCGATCACGGAAGGGAATGGAGAGCACAGAGGGGTTATCGTTGAACTCTCGCCGTAGTTCGCCATCTCCCTTCCCCTCTCAGCGTCGTTATCGCTCTGAGGACGCGCGCTTTCTCTGAAGCACATCAATGACTTCATTGTTTCACTTACTTCGTTGTCTTTTTTCTCACACGCCTCTTACCCAGTACTCTATCCAAGACCCGTAAACTATTACGAATTGGTTACTAATTAGCTAAATAATTATTAATTATTGTTGAATTAAGCACTCCCATGAAGCCAATCAATTATTTCTCCTATTCACAGTTTCCCTAGTGTGAGCAAAGAGCCTGTTTCATGTTTCTATGGAAAGGGCTGCATCTACATAGTACATATTCATTAGCCGAGCACGCATCGGTTTTCGCATAAGTACAGCTTTCTTGGAGATGACTTTTAATTATGAGGCAGCTGTGGAATATTGTAAGATACTGTTAAGATCATATTGATGGAAGTGGTCTAATCTCCCAATGTGTAGCGAAATCTTGTTTTTAATGTTCGTCATTCTCCCGCACGAAGTAGTTAAGACTCCCATCTACAGAAGACCAATGAGCTGCGTTTTTTTTTCAGTAAGTATCAAAAACCACGCACGTCCCGAGGAGGTATCTATGGCCTAATAATTGTGACCGCGCCATATTACGATATGCGAAAAAAATTGCGTTCATAAACAACTGAAAAAATGCGCTCGTCCAGAATTTCTGGTTATGCTCGTGCACATTCATGTAATACAATGTGCCGCTTTAGCATCTCAATTCAACCTGAAAATGGCAAACTTACCGCCCCATTTGTTCTTTAAAAATTATTTGCTTTGTGTGGCATGTACATTTGGCCTCCTGTCGTTTAGTGCGAGTTTTAACGGGATAGCACTAAAGGCTCCGTTCTGGAAAAAATCCGGCGCTGGCGTAGTGAGCTAAAAATCACAAACATGGCTCTGGAAGGTGGCAGCCGGCAGCTGACATGGCCGGGCACACATTGGTCCTAGTGTTGTGTGACGTCACGTGACAGGGTAGATTTAGGAGGAGCTGTCAACTCGGACTTCCCAAATCAGACGGGAGGCTGAGGGGAGTCGAACCCTCCAGCACCCAATTCCATTTTGAATCGCACATGCTCCCCCTAGACCACGCCGGCACAGTCGTATTTCCTGGTTAAGCGCGGATTTTATATGGGCATTAATCCTCTAAAGCTATTGCGTCACACCCTTAAGGCGGAGCTTAAGTGTCTCTTACAATTTTTTGTTACATTACTTCATTTTTCCTTTGAAGCAATTTATTCGTCGGAATATCCCAGCTCGGTGGACGATGTTAGCAGTTCTCTTTTACGTAACTGCAACGCACATTTTATGCATGACTTGGCGCTATGGGGTGTATGACATGACCAAGCTGCCCGTTGACTATGAGCATTTGCCACGAATATCTAATTTGTTGCTTAAGAGAGCGTTAAGAGAGACACGAAAAGTAAGCAATTGAATTCTACTATGGGGCAAAAATTTTATGCGGTTTTTCTTAGTGATCTCCTATAGCTGGAGAAAGCTACCACTTTCTTTTTCTCTCCTTCGCACATGGCGAGAGCGAAAGGCTTGGCAGTTTGCATGCGTTGCTGCCGTGCACTGTATGTCAGGGTACAGCTGTCCAGTTTTTTTTTTAATTTCACGGGAGCGTTGAACAGACGGCCGTTCAGCGTCCCATGCAGGCCGCATTAGCTGTAAGGCCGCGCTTCATCAACGCGCACATCAGTGAAGCACCGAGCTCTCCCCCTTCCCGCGTGCTCCCCCCCCCCCCCCCCTCGCAAGCAGTGGCAAAGGCGCAGGAGACACTGGCTGCTTGACAGCACCGCTGTGACGGCCGAAGACACCTGGCTTTGTTAAGCGCACCAGGAAAGCATGCGAGGCGCACACAACGAGCACGTGGTGCCGCTTGGTCTTGGGCAGCATTCCCACTGCGGCAGAATGCGAACCACCTCGCATTCCGCGATGGGCCCTTTTTTTCTTTTTTGGCATTCTCGATGGCACCGAAGCGTCGCGGTTCTCCACCGTCTGACATTCCTGCGGCGAGCCAGTGGATTAGTGGTCCAGCCAATTAGCTAAAAAAAACGTTTCATCCTTCGAGAGGCGACGCGCGGGGTCGGCAGGAAAGGGGAAACCATCAAGCAATAAGGGCGAGAACTCCCCACCGGGGAGAGGGTTTTCAGAATGTTTTATGTATGTGTTTCTTTTCTTTTTGTCCAAGCCCCGGGCTCGAAGTTGGGTACAACCTTCAGGGGCTGTGGCTACCTCCATTTGTTATCGAAGCTTAGGGCGGGCCTCGAAATATGACCGCCCTAACTTCTTTGTTTGAACAAGCTTTAAAATTGCATGTAAAATCATTGGAGGGCAGTCTTGTCTAGTTGAGCTAGAGGCTCAGTGCAATGGCACGTGATTCTACAGACCTAGAGTCTAACCTCGGGTCGATGAGTAAGTTCTTGTCGAGTTTCTCTGTGTGAGATCTTTTCTTTTAAGTTACAGTTTGACTGTCTGTGTGACTCAACTTGTAACGCAGTTTGCCCTTGTACATTCTGTAAATATATTTTCTCTTTGTCTTCATCATCTGGCATCAATCATCGTCTGCTCCTTTAACACCGTCGAATTCAGGTTTGGAGAGGTCCTGTGCCCCTCCGCAGAAACGCAAAGAACCATCTTGAATTTACTGGCGCAGTCGACAGGATTCAGCACCCTTCCAAAAGCAAGCAAGAAGACCTCGGCCGGTAGCAGCAACCAAGGGACGGCTGTGCGAGCCACCTTCGAGGATGACCAGCCAAGGCGTGACATCCGGGCTCTGGGCTACAACCTGCAGCGACGCTGGTGCCGGGTGAGTGGGATTTCTCGCGTCTGGTCGAGGTTGGCTTGGCTTGTTTAAGATCTTGAGATGCATGCCGCAGAGAGATCGAGTTCCGAGTATGCTGTTTCAGATACATTCGAAATTGAAAAGCGGCGGCTCGAATTAGAATTCGAGCGGAAGAAACTCGAGATCTTGAGGGAGGAAGAGAGAATAATGAAGGCACTCAGGCGGCAGCAGGAGGGCGACAGGCAGGCTTCCGCTGCACCCGATTCAAAGGTGCAGCGCAGATCAGACCTAGGCCCCGTTGCCGTGCGCTCTACCGTTGGCGGCAACTTGTCTAGCTCCCAGACGGAGACGCAGAACGAGCGTCGGCAGAACATTAGCAGCTCATCCCAGAGAAGAGCAGCGGCTCGCGGCGCAAGAAAGCAGGCGCATTCGGAGAACTTAGTGGCAAGGGGTGCAGCACAGATAGAGGTCGTGACAGCACTCGAGACATTGCATGGAGGCGGCGGGCAGTCCGACGTTGCATCCGTAACTAAGGAGCAGCGGCGGCCAAGCCTAGGCCCCAGGGCGTATCCCACTAGTACGGTAGAGAGCGACCCCTCCCGGCATTCGACGAATGCACAAAGTCAGGACGAGCGGAGTACGGCCAGCTCTTTGCAGCAATCGACGGAGACTGGCAGCGTAGTTCCCCAGGCTCAGCTCGAGCAGCCAGCGGCACTATAGGACGAGCTGAACAGCGCAATCAGCACAGTGGCTCAAATGGAAAACCGCGAGGAACCGAAAGAGGCTTCGGAACTATTTCCAGCGATGCCGACCCACCAGTTGCCGCCGTCCTTTGCAAAGACAGTCGCAGCTGATCTAACCGCTGTGAGAGCGGAAGAGCAGAAGCCAGGAGCGAAAACAGGCACTCGGGAAGAGAGCCTCTTATACCCGGCGTGTCGCTCAGAATCTGGAAATGAAGGGCAGCCGTCGGAGGTTCGCGGCAGCGACGCAGACTCCGCTGTCGGCGGTTATGTTTCTGCACAGCGAGCTGACAAGGCAGAGGGAATGTGCGACGCGCCATTATTTGAGATCCGCGCGAGAAGCCCAGGAGAGCAGAACTAGATCAGGCAAGAATGCGGCAGCGGGATACCACATGCACCAGAGCACCCAATTGTGCTGCAGCGCGAAAAGCGCGGTGAATGCGCAAAGTCGGCGGGCCGCCTTTTTGCACCAGAAAGCCAGAGCCTAACCCTTGTCATGCACTATGACAATCAAATTTACCAGGCAGCATCGACTCGCGAGCTGCCGCGTAGGCCGCGGACGCCGTACCGCAGCACCGGAAGCCTTGCGATCCGTATCTGGGACAGATCGCGAAGCATAGCCAGGCCAGCCTCGGCCGGCGTGAACGTTCCCACTCACCCAACGGGGGACGTGCACGGAACTGTTCAGAGCCGCCAAGAATTGTTGTAGAGACACTTGCACGTCAGTGGACTTTGGTGGGTTTCGTATGAGTGAGTGTCTGCGTGCAACTGTGCTGTGCGATTGTTAACGGACTTGTGCGCCGCTACCAAGTTGTGTTTTTTTTATGTGTGTGTGTGTTGCGTGTCAGTTATTCTGATGTGACATTTTTGTGCCATGTCCGGATTTCTATGCCGGCATGTTCCAGTGTTGTGTATTCCTTTTTTTTTTGCTAGTGTGTGTAGCTATAACCCCTGCACCGCGGATTTGTGTGCCGCTGTGGCAAGAAGTTGTTGTCGCATGAGAAGCTAAGCTTGCAGGCTTAGGTTATTGCTGCCTTTCTTTGGTTTTGCGTAAATGAGCGGACTCCAAGCTCATTTAGCATCTTAGGGGGACGTGTAAGGCCGCGCCTCATCAACGCGTACATTTTTTTTATTCCCTTAGCTGGCGGTCCCTGCGGGACTCCGGTCTACGTGGAGAGCTCTCAATGAAGCGCCAATCTCCCCCCTACCCGCGTGCCCCCCCCCCCCCCCCCCCCCACCCGAGAAAAAAAAAAGTAGTGGCAAAGGCGCAGGAGGCACTGGCTGCTTGACAGCACCGCTGTGACGGCCGAGGACACCTGGCTTTGTTAAGCGCACCAGGAAAGCATGCGAGGCGCACAAAACGAGCACGTGTTGCCGCTTGGTCTTAGGCAGCATTCCCACGGCGGCAGAATGCGAACCACCTCGCATTCCGCGATGGGCCCTTTTTTTTCTTTTCTTGGCATTCTCGATGGCACCGAAGCGTCGCGGTTTTCCGCCTTCTGACATTCCTGCGGCGATCCAGTGGATTAGTGGTCCCGCGAATTACCTGAAAAAACAAACAAAAAACTTTTCATCCTTCGAGAGGCGACGCGCGGGTGCGGCAGGAAAGGGGAAAGCATCAAGCAATAAGGGCGAGAACTCCTCTCCGGGGAGAGGGTTTTCAGAATGTTTTATGTATGTGTTTCTTTTTCTTTTTGGCCAAGCCCCGGGCTCGAAGTTGGGTACTACCTTCAGGGGCTGTGGCTACCTCCATTGGTTATCGGGCGGGCCTCGAAATATGACCGCCCTAACTTCTTTGTTTGAACAAGCTTTAAAATTGCATGTACAATCATTGGAGGGCAGTCTTGTCTATTTGAGCTAGAGGCTCAGTGCAATGGCACGTGATTCTACAGACCTAGAGTCTAACCTCGGGTCGATGAGTTAGTTCTTGTCGAGTTTCTCTGTGTGAGATCTTTTCTTTTAAGTTACAGTTTGACTGTCTGTGTGACTCAACTTGTAACGCAGTTTGCCCTTGTACAGTTTGTAAATATATTTTCTCTTTGTCTTCATCATCTGGCATCAATCATCGTCTGCTCCTTCAACACCGTCGAATTCACGATTGGAGAGGTCCTGTGCCCCTCCGAAGAAACGCAAAGAACCATCATGAATTTACTCTAGCTTTGAGCTGTTTTTCCGCTTGTGCCTGATCGCCGCGTGGACAGCGCGCTTGTCACGGGGGCGTTCTGCGTATTTTGCTCGCCGATGCACAACGCTCTTTGCAGTTTTCTTATCGCGGCAATCACTAATTGTAGTCAAAGAGGCGAGCTGCGCACCAGCTATCGTCAGCCACCGTAAACATGCCGAGAGTATTATCTCGTACCGATGACTATTGCTTCGTGGCGCTGACGGCAGTCCAGGCCACGCGTTCCGTCATTCGTGTTAAGTCTGTGGGCGGCTGTACGTGTTCGTTCAGCGTTACGTGGACACCTCGTCGGACGCTTCTTTTCTGCAGGACTCTCGGTGTCGGGTGCGTACGTCGCCGTCAACGTACTGGTATCGCAGCACTTCGAAAAGCGGCGGGCGACCGCCTGCAGCCTCGTCTTCACCGCCTGCGCCCTCGGCCTGTTCGCCCCACCGCTGGCCGAGCTGGTGCGAGACGCCTACGGCATCCGGGGCACCTTCCTGCTCCTGGGAGCCGTCACGCTCAACGCCTGCCCCGCCGCCATTGTGCTCCGAAGTCCCGCCTGGATGGAGCGAACGGCGCCGCCTGAGCATACACGAAAAAAGAATCATCCAGCCGCCAACGAAGATCCGTGCCTCGTTGTTCAGAGGGGCGAGGAAAGTCGCCCGCGCTTCTCTGCAGTCGTGCGAAACTTCGCAACAGTGCCGTTCGTTGTGGATGCCATGAGCTTCTCGGTGATTTTGTTAGGGTTGACGACGTTCCTGTTGTTATCGGTGGACATCGCGACGGACAGAGGTGTTGAACCTTCTAGAGCCGTGCTTCTCCAGAATGCTTTTGCAGCCGGGGACATTTTCCTGCGGCCCGTGAGTGGTGTAATCGTTGACTCACGCGTGCTGGCCCTGGAAACGGTCATGCTCGTGGGTTATTTGGTACAAGCCGCTGGTTTCGAACTTTTTGCCTCGTTCACGACTTTCCCCATGATGCTGGCTTGTTCAGCGCTCATAGGCGCCAGCAACGGGGCCAGGATCTCTCTGCAAGCACCGCTCCTAGTCAATGACTTCGGAGTCGACTCCCTGCCTGTCATGATAGGCGGAATGGTGTTCTTCTCTGGGGTCGTCCTTTTGACAAGGCCACTTTTGGTCGGTATGTATGAGTTAATGACCATCAAGATTTTCTTGTTTATCTCATTTTTCTCGCAAGCAGTGTGGTCTCAGTCCGTCCGTCAGTTTAGATGTGTGTGCGCGTGCAAGGGGGGGGGGGGGTATGGGAGAGGAGTTTAGCTTTAATCTAAAGACATGTATTTGCTTTGATGTTTAAATCTATAATCATGCTTTCTTCGGTGCCACACTGGAGGTGCCGCCCAGGTAGTCACGTCAACGTCTACTTGGTAGTAACGAGATCAAACACCTTCGCAGAAATCATCCACGTGGGCGAAGTTCTCAGGGTCTGAGAAGCGAGAAAAAGTTGAAAGGGAGGTAGAAAGGCGGTACACGTCGCTTATTGACCAACGCTGGCTATCTCAAGACAAATCGGAAAGGACTCTTAAGTTCCGCCTTAATAAAGGGTATGACGCAACAGCGTAGTTGGTTAGGCTTTCCATCGTGAGCAGTTTGACAGCTTTGAACACATTTTTCATTTTTTTCAATTGTTTCAATTAATTGATCAGTTTCACTGTAAACTTTCTTAATCAGCATCATCCAGAAATGGATTTTAATTTATTCTGAGGAGTTTGACATCTTTAAAATTTTCACTTTTTCATTTCTTTTTATTTAGCAATTAATTACAATTATTTCGTTAAATTGTTGTCGCCTATCACATACCAATCAATCATCAATCACTACAACCACGAATTACTATGGCACGATTTTTTTATGCAGCCCGGATTATAGGTCGCCGGTACGAATCCCATGCAGCAAGCTAGGCTCTAACTAGGAACGAAACGCTGAATCGTAAAACACCATCCGGAACATTCTGCGGCAAACTGTTGGCATGATACGACTTCTTTACTCAGCCCCCGATTATTTCCGACGCGCGGTGCCGACTACGCTGATGGATTTTCGACCGAACGAGCTGTAAACGCTGCCGCGTAATAGGCATCCTCAGAACAATATATTTAAGCACTGACGCTCAGGCACGCTTTGCCAGATAACTTTCGAAGCTCTCGCTCTCAATGACACTCTGCAATTGTCGGCTGTAGTCTGCTCTGCCTCTAGGTATGACACAACCTTGGAACACTTTCATGCTGCATCGCATTTCTTTTTAACCGTCTTGCCATATTTTCGAGTAGTCGAAGAAGGCTATTAAACTGTGGAGAAAGCCCATTTACTTATTCCAGTTTGTTTAAGATATATAAGCTTAAAAAACTGCCGGCTAAAAACGCAAACGTCGTTTTTCCGAAGTTTACCCTCAAAGGTGTGCTCCGTACGCGCGACAGCTGTGCGCAAGCCGTAATCATTGCTGATGAAGCGCTGGCACAGTTTCTGAGCTGTTCAAGTGCGTCTGATAGCCTATTGTAGGTCGGGGCTGCCACACTCAGCGCGCATAATCTGTAAGGATGGCCTATTGTCAGGAAGATACTGCAGCTATATACATAGCATCGGTGCTCTAACGGAAGTTTTGCTTGTCAAACTTAACCGCCCTGAACGCAGCGCTTAACATAGATTTGGTCTGTTAGGGCCACGTCGAGCTGTTATCAAAATTTACTTTTGTATTTGTGAACCTGAAATTTCATGAGAAAAATCACTAAGTATTCAGTCGAAATGACACGAGAGGCTTTGCGTGGGAGCCACTCATTTTATCATTTGGCATTACTAAACCTCATCTGCTTTTATGGCAACACTGGTTCAGGCCTTCCAAAAGGGAACGTCTATTAACGGTGTAATGTCTATTAAGTATTTGTTCGCTTATAAAGTCGCATACCTACAGATATTGAGGCTTCGAAGAATGGCACTCACAGCTGCTGCTCAACGTGTCGTCCGCGTGCGACACACAATAAAAACAAAGCGAAAGCCGCGACAAGGAACAAATTGTCACGACGAGAGCATATGACTGTTTCGCGCGCATTACACTCTTCGCCGTTTTGTTCTTGCTCCATTGTTTTTCACTGAACAGATTAGACTGAACACGTAAAAACCTGTCTGCTCAGCTGTTCCCCTTGACACCGTTCACGAAAGAACCGGCAACTAGGCTACAGCATGCAAACCTACTTCTGCAGCACAGTGTGCAAGCAACCACTCTGTTAAAAAATTGGGAGAGATTTAACGTAGTTAAACCGAGAAGACGTGCGAAAGCAGCTGGCCGTTCTTCAATTGCAGGGAACACTTAAGCTCCGCCTTAAAGGTATGATGCAATAGCGTTAATGGGTTAATCATTAATGCTCCTATATGCAGAATTGGCCATTCTCTATTTCACCTTCATCGACCGCGGCGAATCCTCCTACCACGACCCGCGCAGTGGCGCAGCGGTTAAGTGATGCGCCACACGGCTGCACTGGCAGGTGGCTGCTTCCATAACAACCAACTGTAGGGAATGTGCCACCCATGTTGCTCTTCTCCAGCTACCTCTCGCGCAGCTGGTGCGCCGTTCCTCCGAACCTACCCGAGTTACTATCCGAACTTACCCGAGTAATCTAGAGTAGTGATTGAAAGAATGCTTATTTGAGCTTCTGTTATACAAAAACCGTAGGTGACGAAACAAAAAAAAACGGTTCGCAACAACCGCTTGACAGGCTTCATCACCACTAGAAGTTGACAACATTAGCGGAGACAGTTCGTTCGTAATACAATGGAGTGAACTTCATTACAGGAGAAACGTTATACATAGCGAAACAAGGAAACGGGAAAACGTAATGCTAAGTGCATTTCAACGCAGTCATAAATACAACCTAATCAATGAACAGTTCCCGAAAGAGAAAAAAGACGTATTGTTTAGTTTGCTTTAGAGAGTGGTGCTCCAATATTATGGTATAATGCACTTCAACATAGTAAAGCCATAGTTCCGCGTTTCGGGTTGTTAAGCCACGGCACAAGGTCGAACGAAACGTACATACGCTTGCGAACGGTGACAAGATTCTTGGCCAGTATTGGTGAGATTGAATGCTTTCGCACTAATACGCAGCCGTTTTCGAGGACAAAGGGTTTCAAAGGAATGCATAGATAAACATTCCAAGCACGCTGTTGCCTCTTTGTTGCCTGTGGCAAAAATCTGAACAATATTTTAACAGCCGCAAAAATGTGCACGCATGATTCCCCTACGGAACCGAGCAACGATGGCAAAACCTGCTCTGCTCTGGGCAAACAAGAGACACTAAGCTGAAGTTGAACTGCCAGTTCATTTGCGCATCTGCGATGAAACCACCAAGAGTGACAGAATTGCTCGCTTCATCCTCATGCCAATTTATTATTTTTTGCTCCTCGCAGGCTACTACCGGGATCACCATGGGTCCTACGACGGCCTGCTTCACACTGTGGCGGCCTTAAGCACGGCACTGTTGATCATCTGGATAATTAGGTCGCTCATGGTGAGGAGGAAACGATGGAGGCAGCATCTCACATTAAACAGCGTTGGTGACGTTTCCTTCTCTTGAAGGCAACTCTCACAATGCCTTCGCGTATAAGAGGACGGAGCAGTTGAGAAGTGCTGCGGGAAATTCTTTGCTCAAGGAGGGCGCAGTATGACTACAGGCCCCCTTGCGCATGAAGAACAGCTCATAGTCTGAGCTGTGCCGCACGATTAAATGCACTCTCTCTCTCTCCCGTGGTCAACAGTAGGCGTAAGCGTGAATGCAGTACCGGCGTAGCACATTCCAGAGAGTGTACCTCGTTGCAAGGCAAGGTCTCGTCTTGCCCAATACAACCATCCGCCCGCCGCGTCGCTCGGGCGGCATGTGGAACGTCCAGGACCATAACGAGTACACTGTACCACCTCCTTCTGCCGCCCTCACTGTTTACAACTGGTTCCGCGCCGCGCCGAAGGATGGCGTCATGGCTCCGCACGGGATAGGACGCCTCAATTACAGTGCTCTCCAATATGGGTAGTGGGTTCAGGGAGCGGCCAGCGGTGAGGCGACTTGTGTCGACGATACCAGATGGCGCCACTAGAGCATGGGCTGTATGAAATGCGGCGCGCCGCGCCGTGGATGCGCGCTGTGCATAGAATCGTCGGAGAAATAAGCAAGGCTCTGCCTTTTAAAACAGGTCCTACAAATAGGTGAAGCTGTACACAGATATTGTCGGCGAATCAAGAAAATTAGATGTAGTAGTAGCCAACAGCCGATAGCGCGGTGGTGCGGACGAGCGGCCCCGTTAATGCTTCGCAACGCTGATCGTGCTCTTTTGCAGGTACGGCTCCCATATTTCAACGTTAGTGCATAGTAGTAGTATCGCCGCCCATAGGAAAGGCTGAGTACAGGGAGAGGAGCAAACATTCTATCGATCATCGGGGTTATCCAGCGGCCAACTCGAAGCTGTCGGCAAACGTGGCCGAGTGTACTCCAGCTTGAGCCATCGGAAGTGTTTTAGTAGAGGGGCGGGGCAACAAGAAATTGGAATAAAAAAAAAACGCTTCACTTAGAGACCGTTGTGTGTACAGCGTACTATATGAGAATGCGATAATTTTAAGTGTGGTATGCATGCCTCTGTTTTGTAAAAAGGAAAGGAACGCCGACCAAAGGTTGTTGTTAAAAAAGAAGACGCTCTGGCTTCCCTATGGAAGCCTTGATCAGAGTTATCAAGGCTTCCATAGGGAAGCCAGAGCGTCTTCTTTTTTAACAACAACCTTTGGTCGGCGTTCCTTTCCTTTTTACATGAATCTTCTACCTGACCGGACGAGTTTTCGTCGAACTTTAGATTTCATGCCCCTGTTTTAATTGTTGTTTTGATGCATGCATTTTTTTCATCAAAACGAAGGGTCAATTGCCGCCGATGTATAAACGCTGATGAATGCGACAAGATAAAATAATTTTTATAAAACAAAGCACTCCTTTATTGCAGCGCTCCAACTATGTATGCACAGTGTGAGACATATTCATGAATTTCTCAAAGGAATGCCGTGTTTTCTTGTTTGCGCGACTATGAGCACTTGCCCATCTTAGCATGAAGCTTCTTTTTCCTGCGAGCTTCTCGCGACTCATTGATTGATTTAACATAAAAATGCAGCCTTGTCAAAACATAAAACTTGAGAATGCTGACTGTGAGCGCTTCTGAGTGCTGGCTGCACCCTACACCACATGAAATCTGAGATTTTCCCAGCACCATAACATCTACTATGCTGTTACTGCACAGCTTTTCCTGACTAAAAAAAGTTGTGAAAAGGTTTTCCAGCCTTCTCACCATCAAAAAAAGCACACGAGACGGGTAGAGCAACCCTCCTTTGTCGCAAATTGCAGTAAACTCACTGTCCATGTTAACGTCGGAAGCATTACTTTGTGGTCTTTTCGCTTCATTAGGATATGTACTTGTGCTTTTCCTCTTTCTAGGTGGTCTCTGTAGCGGTGTTTTCTTTGACAGATAGCTCGGCGCGTTCGGCAGCAAAGTTGGCACCGCATCGGGTAAAAGTTCCGGCTTTCCACGCGGGATGCGGACTTCTTTGCCGTCAATGATGTGTATAAAGTCCCTCACAATGCATGATGGCTCGAAATGTAGCTCACACACACAGCAGGTTTCGTCCAAAACCTTATCTTTTCGATGAAGGTTGCGTTCCCACTGCTTCCGTCGGTTCTCATCCTTTGGCACAGCGAAGAGCGACGGCTGATCGCCTTTCGTCCACTGGTATCCCGTTTTGCAGCCGGGAGCAAAACAATGCCGTTGACGCCGACGATTCGGCATGACCGTAGTCTTAACGCCGCGAACTCACAAAGAGGAAAAATGCACCGCACAAAAAGCAACAAACAGCTAATAATAATAATAATTGGTTTTTGGTGGAAAGGAAATGGAGCAGTATCTGTCTCATATATCGTTGGACACCTGAACCGCGCCGTAAGGGAAGGGATAAAGGAGGGAGTGAAAGAAGAGGAACAAATAGGTCCGTAGTGGAGGGCTCCGGAATAATTTCGACCACCTGGGGATCTTTAACGTGCACTGACATCGCACAGCACACGGGCGCCTTAGCGTTTTTCCTCCATAAAAACGCAGCCGCCGCGGTCGGGTTCGAACCCGGGAACTCCGGATCAGTAGTCGAGCGCCCTAACCACTGAGCCACCGCGGCAGGCAGCTTGGCGGGACTGCTAGCCGCGCGCGCGGGCGCGCCGAGCCTACAGCCCACGCTACAACAGCGCCACCGCTTACATCCGGGACCTGTCGACACTCGCCGCCTCACCGCATCGCATGGAGCGCACCGGCTCCTGAACCCACTACCCATATTCTAGAGCACTGTA
>JARKHS020001052.1:0-27500 GCA_030143305.2 Amblyomma americanum
AAACGTACATACGCTTTCGAACGGTGACAAGATTCTTGGCCAGTATTGGTGAGAT
This sequence comes from Amblyomma americanum, assembly GCA_030143305.2. Taxonomy (NCBI): domain Eukaryota; kingdom Metazoa; phylum Arthropoda; class Arachnida; order Ixodida; family Ixodidae; genus Amblyomma; species Amblyomma americanum. The sequence goes on from JARKHS020001052.1 coordinate 56, forward strand.
TGAATGCTTTCGTACTAATACGCAGCCGTTTTCGAGGACAAAGGGTTTCAAAGGAATGCATAGATAAACATTCCAAGCACGCTGTTGCCTCTTTGTTGCCTGTGGCAAAAATCTGAACAATATTTTAACAGCCGCAAAAATGTGCACGCATGATTCCCCTACAGAACCGAGCAACGATGGCAAAACCTGCTCTGCTGGGCAAACAAGAGACACTAAGCTGAAGTTGAACTGCCAGTTCATTTGCGCATCTGCGATGAAACCACCAAGAGTGACAGAATTGCTCGCTTCATCCTCATGCCAATTTATTATTTTTTGCTCCTCGCAGGCTACTACCGGGATCACCATGGGTCCTACGACGGCCTGCTTCACACTGTGGCGGCCTTAAGCACGGCACTGTTGATCATCTGGATAATTAGGTCGCTCATGGTGAGGAGGAAACGATGGAGGCAGCATCTCACATTAAACAGCATTGGTGACGTTTCCTTCTCTTGAAGGCAACTCTCACAATGCCTTCGCGTATAAAAGAACGGAGCAGTTGAGAAGTGCTGCGGGAAATTCTTTGCTGAAGGAGGGCGCAGTATGACTACAGGCCCCCTTGCGCATGAAGAACAGCTCATAGTCTGAGCTGTGCCGCACGATTAAATGCACTCTCTCTCTTTCCCGTGGTCAACAGTAGGCGTAAGCGTGAATGCAGTACCGGCGTAGCACATTCCAGAGAGTGTACCTCGTTGCAAGGCAAGGTCTCGTCTTGCCCAATACAACCATCCGCCCGCCGCGTCGCTCGGGCGGCATGTGGAACGTCCAGGACCATAACGAGTACACTGTACCACCTCCTTCTGCCGCCCTCACTGTTTACAACTGGTTCCGCGCCGCGCCGAAGGATGGCGTCATGGCTCCGCACGGGATAGGACGCCTCAATTACAGTGCTCTCCAATATGGGTAGTGGGTTCAGGGAGCGGCCAGCGGTGAGGCGACTTGTGTCGACGATACCAGATGGCGCCACTAGAGCATGGGCTGTATGAAATGCGGCGCGCCGCGCCGTGGATGCGCGCTGTGCATAGAATCGTCGGAGAAATAAGCAAGGCTCTGCCTTTTAAAACAGGTCCTACAAATAGGTGAAGCTGTACACAGATATTGTCGGCGAATCAAGAAAATTAGATGTAGTAGTAGCCAACAGCCGATAGCGCGGTGGTGCGGACGAGCGGCCCCGTTAATGCTTCGCAACGCTGATCGTGCTCTTTTGCAGGTACGGCTCCCATATTTCAACGTTAGTGCATAGTAGTAGTATCGCCGCCCATAGGAAAGGCTGAGTACAGGGAGAGGAGCAAACATTCTATCGATCATCGGGGTTATCCAGCGGCCAACTCGAAGCTGTCGGCAAACGTGGCCGAGTGTACTCCAGCTTGAGCCATCGGAAGTGTTTTAGTAGAGGGGCGGGGCAACAAGAAATTGGAATAAAAAAAAACGCTTCACTTAGAGACCGTTGTGTGTACAGCGTACTATATGAGAATGCGATAATTTTAAGTGTGGTATGCATGCCTCTGTTTTGTAAAAAGGAAAGGAACGCCGACCAAAGGTTGTTGTTAAAAAAGAAGACGCTCTGGCTTCCCTATGGAAGCCTTGATCAGAGTTATCAAGGCTTCCATAGGGAAGCCAGAGCGTCTTCTTTTTTAACAACAACCTTTGGTCGGCGTTCCTTTCCTTTTTACATGAATCTTCTACCTGACCGGACGAGTTTTCGTCGAACTTTAGATTTCATGCCCCTGTTTTAATTGTTGTTTTGATGCATGCATTTTTTTCATCAAAACGAAGGGTCAATTGCCGCCGATGTATAAACGCTGATGAATGCGACAAGATAAAATAATTTTTATAAAACAAAGCACTCCTTTATTGCAGCGCTCCAACTATGTATGCACAGTGTGAGACATATTCATGAATTTCTCAAAGGAATGCCGTGTTTTCTTGTTTGCGCGACTATGAGCACTTGCCCATCTTAGCATGAAGCTTCTTTTTCCTGCGAGCTTCTCGCGACTCATTGATTGATTTAACATAAAAATGCAGCCTTGTCAAAACATAAAACTTGAGAATGCTGACTGTGAGCGCTTCTGAGTGCTGGCTGCACCCTACACCACATGAAATCTGAGATTTTCCCAGCACCATAACATCTACTATGCTGTTACTGCACAGCTTTTCCTGACTAAAAAAAGTTGTGAAAAGGTTTTCCAGCCTTCTCACCATCAAAAAAAGCACACGAGACGGGTAGAGCAACCCTCCTTTGTCGCAAATTGCAGTAAACTCACTGTCCATGTTAACGTCGGAAGCATTACTTTGTGGTCTTTTCGCTTCATTAGGATATGTACTTGTGCTTTTCCTCTTTCTAGGTGGTCTCTGTAGCGGTGTTTTCTTTGACAGATAGCTCGGCGCGTTCGGCAGCAAAGTTGGCACCGCATCGGGTAAAAGTTCCGGCTTTCCACGCGGGATGCGGACTTCTTTGCCGTCAATGATGTGTATAAAGTCCCTCACAATGCATGATGGCTCGAAATGTAGCTCACACACACAGCAGGTTTCGTCCAAAACCTTATCTTTTCGATGAAGGTTGCGTTCCCACTGCTTCCGTCGGTTCTCATCCTTTGGCACAGCGAAGAGCGACGGCTGATCGCCTTTCGTCCACTGGTATCCCGTTTTGCAGCCGGGAGCAAAACAATGCCGTTGACGCCGACGATTCGGCATGACCGTAGTCTTAACGCCGCGAACTCACAAAGAGGAAAAATGCACCGCACAAAAAGCAACAAACAGCTAATAATAATAATAATTGGTTTTTGGTGGAAAGGAAATGGAGCAGTATCTGTCTCATATATCGTTGGACACCTGAACCGCGCCGTAAGGGAAGGGATAAAGGAGGGAGTGAAAGAAGAGGAACAAATAGGTCCGTAGTGGAGGGCTCCGGAATAATTTCGACCACCTGGGGATCTTTAACGTGCACTGACATCGCACAGCACACGGGCGCCTTAGCGTTTTTCCTCCATAAAAACGCAGCCGCCGCGGTCGGGTTCGAACCCGGGAACTCCGGATCAGTAGTCGAGCGCCCTAACCACTGAGCCACCGCGGCAGGCAGCTTGGCGGGACTGCTAGCCGCGCGCGCGGGCGCGCCGAGCCTACAGCCCACGCTACAACAGCGCCACCGCTTACATCCGGGACCTGTCGACACTCGCCGCCTCACCGCATCGCATGGAGCGCACCGGCTCCTGAACCCACTACCCATATTCTAGAGCACTGTACCTCAATGCACGCGCCTCCACTCGAGACGAGTTGCTCGCGAACGCGCGGATTACGCAACAAGCGCGACGCCCTCGCTTGGCTCACACGCAACAAGGACTGCGCATGCGCCGCTCGGCCTGCAGGACAGAGCGTAGGCTCCTTCGCGCAGCTACGTCCATAGAGTTTCTAAATATTCACTAGGCGGAAAGCCGGTGGCACTGCACCTCTTTCACCAAGGACGCCGTAGGCATACCGGGAACACATTACTTCAGACTGACATCTGGTGGCTTGTTGAATGTTCTGCGGATTGGATTTGGGGTTGTAAGATTCATTTTCATTGATCTTTTGTGCGCTTGGTGGGGATGTGATTGTCTAGCTGCGCAGCCATTTCATTTGAGATCCGAAGCATCCGAAGGCGTTTGACTCGAAGTGAGCTGCGCAGTGTGTCTGTTGCCTGATGGCCCTGAAGTTCATTTGCCCCACTATCGTGGAGCTTTTCGCACAGCAATCTAGGTTTGTCTGTTGGGAACCTGTGCATTTAAAGATGAAAGAAGGAAATAAATAGTTTTGTGAATTTAAAACTCAACAGCCTGCTACACTGTCCACTCTGCACATTTCACGTAGGAGTCTCGTAGACTCTTATATTTTAAAAGGGCAAGGTACTTCGGCAAGCGCAGTTTATGTTAACCGCATACTCGTTGAGAATTGCATTTTCTTCATTTCGAAGTATGGCGGTGGCCGTGCACTACACGCAGAAGCGACTTCCACTTCATGAATTAATTCACGGCAATACCCGCATGTTGCACTAGTACGCATCAAAACAACCGTCACTTACTATTGGTAGGACAGGTTTCCACTTCCTAATTAATGGTTGCCTCCAAAAAATCCGTTAGCGCAGCGCCACAACATGGTGAGAGCCTTCACTTTGCGCGCGCAATGAAGTTTTGCATATAGGGATCAGGGTTCGGGCAAATTTCTTGTGGCACGAACGATAGGCCTATGGAAGAACATAAGGCGGCATGAACCTGCAATAGCAGACGACACGAATGAAACAATTCTATTTTTCGCATTGCCGAAATGGAAGCTCCTCAAGGGTACTATTTAAAGGTTAAGAATTTTTAAAAATAACATTTGTCCTTAAAAGTGTGTCCGCTAAACGCAAAAAATTCGTTTCGATGGTTAGCTATATTGGGCGATTGAATAGACAGGCCTCTCTCAACGTGGTCAAATTTGGTGCTAGTTTACACCCATCTTTTCTGCTCATTGATCTTAATGTAGAGTGAGCAGATTTTATTATGGAACATTTTGGTTTGCAACAATGTTTACTTGCAATATTCTTTTTTTTTCGGAAATTTATATTTATGCAGTCGTAGTTATGTTTCAGGGCGTAGTTATGCACCAGCCTAGACCAAGTAAGAAACCTCTGTCTTCCCGGCATTCCCACGTCGGATGAAGTACTCTTTCAAGAAACTCGCGTATACGGAGGCGCCAACGTTCCCTCTATGTAATAAGAAAGTCAATGGCCTCGTGAACCATGGGGTTAAGAAGACGCTGTTGGTGATGCGCAGCACATAGTAATTTGGGGTGCCTGAAAGTTCCCCCGAAGTTCTTCTGTTCACCTCCGTGTTCTCCAGCCGTTCTATCTCCAAGGTGGCTCGCGGCACGCCGACAGCGGGAGCTGAAAGGATTTCATGTTTAATAGGGGGCACAATCCTGTCTAATGAGCCGCTCGCAACTGCTCACGCACAGCGAGCAGAAGCAGACACAGCGGCCTCAAAGGTGAACTAAAGAGGAGTCTGAACTCGTCTTTTTACCGCGGAAACTCGGTCTACACCTTCCGAGCACGGTTGAAACTTCGAATTATTGGGCTGTGCGGCCGATTTTCCTAATTTAAATCAGACTAACCGTCCCGGCTCCCGCTTTTTTTTAACTCAACGCTGGAGCTAGGAGTAGTCTACCAACGGGTGGAGTGCCTTCGAGCCTGTCTTTAACACAGGTTACAATCTCTTCTATTTATTAACCTCTAGACCTCCTGTACCGTGTTGAAAAGCCCCCTAGTATTGATAACTACATCGTTGCTATGCTTTGCGATGAGAATATGCAAAGAGTAAGCATTCCGCATTTTAGTGATCGAAATCCCTTGGGCAGCATACCCTATCCCTAAAAGGGTGTGCGCCGGGTGTGCCTATACAGCAGGTGTGCCTATACAGCAGAGTAACTATATCACAACTTCCAGCGAGCACTAGGTTACCATGTTCCGACTGCTGTGCCACCGGTGCACTATGTGTAAATAGCTACCTTTCAAGCGCACAGCTCCGTCTGTATTGGCGCAGGAGAACTTCCGGCTGCTCTCGAAATAAAAACACCCATTGCAGGGTAACTTGCGCACATGTTTTTCTCCATAGTGGAAAACAATACCGCTTCCCTTTGTGAAAAGTGGTGCCAATATTTTATTCCGAGGATCATAAAGTTAATATACACTGCATGGCTCCAGAGGGAAAGCTGTGCATTCAGCTCATGCATTCAAGTGGGCGACTGTTGCGTTAAGTGACTACTTTCCCTATGTGGGGCTTGTAAAGAACACCTGCAACGTTGTTTGGAACATTTCAACCGGAATCTTGCGCCGACTTAAGGCCCGTGTCCGCTGTAACATTGTCGGGTGATATTTTCTTTGCATCCTCCGGGGATATGTAGGCAAATATTCGAGTAATCTCGGGGCTGAAGGACACACGCAGAGCGATAACCGTGTATCACTCGAGCCCACCAACCTGAACAGTGTCATATCGTCTCCGAATATCACTGTTAGGCGTGCGGCACAAGGGCGTTATCTAAAGAAGATAGCGGCGGCTATGCCTGAGCTGTAGATGCATCTTACTGCGCAGCTCGCAATGCGTACATTAACTGTAACGTCCCAGCATTGCCGACAGCCAGAATACTGCGGCAAGCCCCGCGCGTGTTTTATTTTGGGTTCGCATACAAAGAATGCAGTTATTGTTTATCACCGTAGCATGATCCCGCCATGTGGTTGTTTATTCATAGCAGCACTTTGGACTTTTTAATGACCGGGCGCGTTTAAACATCCGTGCTACGCTTTAGTATAAATTCTGGGAATAAATGTGCACAGCAGTTCCCTGTATAACCCGATTATGGACAAATCACAGAGGACCTTTCGAATCATCGGCGTAAGAAAGGACTGGGAACTTCTTCGTAATAGCGTTTTCCTCGGTGTAAATGTTCTCGGCACACAACGCAAGCACGAACGCTGCCGAAGTGTTATGTCTCGGAAAGGAGGGAACGAATTGGTGCCTTGAATCAATTTGATACAGTGTCAGTCACTTTGAGCTCACCTACTTGTTCAGTAATTTCCGCCAAGAAACCTGCCGAAATAAATGTTGCTAAGGATATGTGTTTTCATCCCTCGCTTCTGGCAACACCGGTCAAGACGGTCCTCGGAAAGCTGTTACATTGATATTGCCTTTCTCAAAACAGTACTTCGGTTAGGTTTATAATCACGCAAGGCAGTGAGCCGTCTGTAGCAGGAGAACGTGACTTTTCACTGATAATTAGCACAGAAGTAGCTCAGAAGTAAAGTAGTAGACGAGCTGTACGGAGTATCAAGCCTTTGCCCTACCCGAATCAGTTCCTACCACTTCCTCGCAGAGCGTTTCTCTCCTTCATATTAACACCCAATCAGCAACTAATAAGGAAGATGCCATCAGTAATTTTTTAAGCCAGTTTCATTTCAAATTCAATACTATAATGTTCACTGAAACTTGGTATTACGAAGGATGTAGCACATACAACATTGACGGATACAAGGGCTTTATTCTAAATCGACCAGGACGTAGAGGTGCTGGTATTGCCATTTACACTGAAAACTCCACAAAAATATGAACTTATGCCGGAATATAGCAAACAAACTGTGGATTATGAAATATTATCAATACGCAACAACAATGAAATATCAGTTGTGTACCGCCCACCCAGCTGCAATATGCTCTGCTTTCTGAACTTCTTTGAAGAGTTTTTGGAATATGTCTCAGCAATGAAATTACAATTTATATGTTCTCGATATTTTAACATAGATGTGCTAGTAGAGAGTAACCCAGCTTTAGACTTTATTACCAGGCTGTCTTCAACTGGTTTCACGAACATAATTTCTACGGCCACTCGTATCACACTAATTATCACGAATATCGAAACAACTGTTCAGTATGCCGGCACAGTCTCGTCTGATGTGAGTGATTATTGTCCTGTATTCATGTCTTATTCCAGCCACACAAATGCCAAAAAAGATTCATCTGCGGAAGTGTTCTCTTTTCAGCGCATAACACCCGATGCAATGGAATCGTTTAGAAGTGAGATAAATGCTTGTGATTGGTCTTTTGTACTCGAAAAAGCGAATGTGGCAGAGGCATATTCGACTTTTATCAAAACGTTTGCACGTTTATACTCACAGCACTTTCCCGTTAAAGCTGGTAATCTATCGAATAAAATAAAAACCGTGGCTGACAGGATATCACGCGCGAATGATAAACCATAAAAACACTCTATCACGATTTTTTTAGAATCAATCCAAAATTTCGAGGAATTCAGAAATAAACTCAATGCTGACCTAAGGCGGGCTAAGTTCGCGTATTATCAAAAGCTATTCTCTAATGTTTCAAACAAAAACCGTAACGTTGCCTGGAATGTCATAAACGAAGTCTTGGGCCGAAGTGGTTCACACTCAAACTCTGACAGCATCGTTGTTGACGGGCCAGTCGCTCGCTGATTACTTTAACTAACACTTCATCAGTATAAGTCATACAATACCCCCCGCGACACAGAAACAGGATATAGCCTTCAACACAATTGACAGCTTTTTCCTCGAACTCTGCTGCTTTAGACTGCGACAACTTACAAATCAAGCCCTTAAATATGTTTTAAATTGGTTTCTGCCTGTACTAGTGCACATTTTTAATTTAATTTTTAAAACTGGAATTTTTCTCGATGAAATGAAGCGATCCAGAGTTTCTGTCATATGCAAAGGTGGTGACAAAGACAGCCCAACTAATTACAGACCAATAAGTATTATTTCGATTTTTTTCAAAAGGAGCAGAAAAAGTTATGTTTGCTCGTCTTTTAAAGTATTTTACAGCCAGAAATATTTTCTACAAGGAATTACACGGCTTTAGAGCCGGAAGATCTACCGAAATTGCGCTACTGACAATTGAGGAATTTGTTTTGGAAAATATTGAGAAAAATTACTTTACACTTGGCCTCTGTAGATTTCACAAAATCATTTGACTGCCTAAACCACAACATCCTCCTAACTAAACTATCCAGGTATGGAATTCGTGGAACACCTCTTGAATTAATGAACTCGTACTTAATGAACAGAACGCAAATAATATGTATGGGGAAACACCAATCAAGTTTTCTGCCAGTTAGTAAGGGTGTACCACAAGGAAGCCTATTAGGACCTCTCTTATTTAATATTTTTATTAATGACATTGTCCTCATCAGTAGGTCAGCAAAAATTGTCATATACGCCTATGACTGTTCTTTACTTACAGCTGGTCCGGATACAGACTTGTTAATTAGGCAACGCAAAGACTTATTAACTTACCCTCCTCGTCCCAATCCAATGGATTGAAAATAAATCCAAGAAAAATTAAAATATTGGTATTAGAGCAAAAAATAAGACGTTTCAATCAAAACATGTCATAACCTATGAAGCGTAGAATATTGATATCGTAGAATCACCTAAAATACTTGGAGTGACATTCAGCAGCACATCAAGCTGGGATTTTCACGTTGCTAATATATGTGAAAAAAATATCCGCTGTAGCTGGAGTCGTCTCGCGTTGCCGCACTTTCCTTGCAACACGCGTTAAGCTCCAAATATACCATGGCTTATTTGCTTCACATATCAACTATTGTAGTCTTGTCTGGAGCACCACAACCAACTCAAATAAACAAAGTTTTTACAACCCAAAAAATAATTATACTATACATCGGGAATCATGAACGCTTAGCACATACCGGCCCGCTTTTCGAAACCTATAAGGTCATTCCTGTCTTTTCATTATACGATTTCCGAATTTTGCGTACATACTTGTCACGGTCTCTTGGGCATCGGCAAGCTGCCCCGAGTAGCTTTTTGACCAAGAGCTCCAACCATGTATATATGTGGTGAAATAAATGAATTTGAATTTGTTGCTGTATTTTAAGGATGGAGGTGGAGCACTGTGCCAGTTCGCTTTCAACAGCGGCTGATAAAGTAACACATGAAAATCGCTGTATTCCTTGCGAGAAAATTTACCGAAGATTCAGGAGTGTCAGCTCAAACGTCATGGTGATCATGCAGCTCACACTGTTAAAAATCCAATCCTGGCAACTTTTGATCGATTGGTTGATTGATTGATAATCGCTTCAAGATCAAAATATTGCTCAAAATCGTTTTTAACCGTGTAACAATTACAGAAGCTCACTTTCCGCACTATGTTTTCAGCAGCCAGAGTGTAAATTCTCACCATTCTGAACAAAAAAAAAGTTCTGGCCAAGCTAGTAGCAGCGCTGAGCCTCACATCGCGCGCAGATCAATCGTGGCGCCATGCTGTGCGGCGCCGAAGTGGGTCCTGTTTTAAGCATGAAACGCTGTTATCTACCATTGCCGGAGCTCCGTTGGTGACCTTGGCACCAGAACGGAAACCGAAAACGGCGAAGAACCGGGGGCGAACCTAAACGAACCCTGGCGAATCTTTCCGTCTGCCATCTGATGCTTGCGTTCTGCGCTTCCGCCAGAGCTGTGCATGCGTAAACAACTGCGCCCGTGGTTAGGGAAGCCAGCGCGCTGTCCTGCAGCCCGGTGGACGCACCCTAGCACGCACGCGCCTCTCGCGGTGTGCAAGCGAACCATGGAGCGAAACGCGCAATCCACGCCGCCGTTGTGTCGTGCGCAGCAGTGACCTCGTCGTTGCCCGTTGTAAACAGTGAGGGCATTGCACTCTGCTTCACGAGAGGCGCTGCGCACGGATGGCTGTGTTACGCCGGTCCAAGACATTGCTTTGCGACGCGGTTCGGCCTCTAGTCTGAGCAGCACCGTTACTGCAGAGCATTTCATGCTTATAGCTACTCTCGAACACGAGAGCGACTGCATTATTGAAGCAGTCCTGGGGCGCCGTAATCGATCGTATAGGGTCCTGTAATCGAACTTAGTGCAAATGATTGGAAATGCAATCGAAAGCTTCAGTGCCTATTTGATTTGTTTCGAATAATATTGAATATTATCCGCTTGACATATAGAGTAGAAGATTGCACGATTCGCAATTGAATAATTTCGAAAACTCGAATATCCCTAAAATCGGAAGGCTGCCCACCACGCTAATGAGAATGAACTGCATATAGCCAACAAAGCACAAGCGACAGAGCAATGTATTGCACTGCAGCGGAATCACTCTATCGGTGGTTGAATTCGCAGATAAGAATCAAGATTTTATAGGTGGCCGCCGAGGCTCCTCTAACGTTCCAAAAAGACAGTATTATGCTGCAGGCAATTACACAAAAACATTCACGTCAAGACAACGGAGGCTCTCACAGGTTCATGAAGCAGCTGCGCCGGCGGTACCATTACGCTTATTGTCGGATTGACTTTTCTGTCAAAACAAGGCAAATGATTAAAAAAACATGGCGGTGCTGAAGCTAACAATGACTGTTGTCGCAAGGGCGGCGGCATTCAAGCACCCACACTAGACGGAGCACTTCTGTTATTTATACGTAATGTATTGCTGGAAGACAGGCAAGAAATTATTTATTGGCGCGTATGATAATAGGTTTGCACAGCGAATCAAGTCCAGAACAAATAGGTGACGTGGTTGCGATAGTTATTCAAAATATGGCCTATTCAAATCGGCGACCTAGAGTACCGCCCGGAATACGCAAAGGAGCGCAATATCCGTCGCGATGTCAGGGCGCGTCCAACAGGAACTCTGGATCCGAATCCAAATCATAGAGTAACATATAGGAAAAGAGAGGACAGTCCCGTAGGCCCCAGCGGCCGACTTAGTGCACGGCCCACCTAGCCAGAACCACCTAGACTAGGAGAAGGCCTTGGCACTCCTCCCGTGACGTCACCACACTCAACCCATCCGCATCCGCATGAGTTGCCATCGAAAGAAATAAAAAAGAACAATACTGCATCATGTTCGAGGGTATACCTCCGGAATTGGTTTGCATCCAGTATAAATTGAGCACTGGCGTGATTTAAGGAACTAAGACAACTTCTTTCCACGTCAACTTCGGCATTTGGAGCAAAGCTAACAATGGCCCCCGAAAACAAAATGCACTACAGAATTTGGGACTAGAAAGACGATGCGGTGGCAAAACATTTTTTCAGTCTGTCACAGAGAGCTGTACAATTTTATCACAAATTTTATTTGGCATTGGTTTCCACTGTCAAAGAATGACATTCCAAGACACAACACTCACATCAATAAAATATGATATACATCAATCTCACTAGCTCAATAAGAAATATCTGCTGAACTTCCCTATGCTGAATGATTTTAAAAATTTCTAGAAAAGTCAAGACAACATAACACACAGTTTATATCTTGTATGTATTGTAGCATACACATTCGCGAAAACAGAACACTTCATTTTGACTTGAGGGTAATCAACTTTCTCTTTTTCCCATTATTCTATTCTTTGTTTACCTTGTCGTTTTTGAAGGCTGCGAAATTCTTGATCAGAGTGTTTACTGCTGGATTAAGGATGTTCTTTAACATTGACTCTTGAGTGTGACCAGTGGCACAAGTGTCAAAGTCTTCACTCTAACAGAGCAAATACTTTATCACACTTAGAAGTGCAGCTCTGATTACTCTTTGCATGAAACATATTCTCATATTCTTTGCCTATAATATGTTCTTGCACAATCTTGGTGCACAGCACCATATGAACGACACATGGCTGTGGAAATTTCAAGCCGCCTCTGCTCATATAATCAACCAACACATGCTCACTGCGTTCAAGCTCTCTCTCAGTAATTGTGAATAAATCACAGCAGTCATTGCAAGGCTGGTGCTTCGAAGCAGCATAGGCAGAGTAGCTAGCGATGTACACAAATGCCACCATGTCTTCCCGGGGATTCTTTAGGTCACAGCTTCTTAGCTTTATGTTATCATTGTCAATCAGCATTTCAGCACACGACTCTTTGCAAGTGCCAGTGGATGCTGGCATATCTGGCAAGATCGGTGTGTTCTGGAGGCAGATTTTTGCCTCAGCTTCAAATACCTGTGTGATCGACACATTGTAATGGGACCCACACAGCTTGCGGTACTTTCCAAACCGAGCTTTGAGGGGATCGGTCTGGAATTTTCCAAGGAGAACGTACGTAAATCCGAGCTCCTCCAAACAACACCTTGACACCTCGATCAAGGCGTATGCGGAAAGCCAGAGTGCTGAGTGGGTCTCCGTTGTCAACGCACCTGTATCCACACACCTACTATTCCAGTCGTCGAGCCAGGTAACACATGTGTTGAGAAACTGCAGATGCTCAGCATTGATTTCACGTACTGCTTCTGGCCACACATCTCTCACTCTGCGTCCCTAATGGGGAGTCTTGACGTTGACGATGCTCCACCATCGCACAATTAGGTCAATGAAATCTGCAGTACCATCTGCAGGGTTTCGCCTCTTATGCTCAATGCAGATAAAACAAAAAAGTTAAAAATTTGCAGAGAAAATTTAACGTTCTGCCTCTCAATATTTGTAGGATTTAATGCCTTATACGTTAGCCCAAAAGTGACTTTTACAGTACTAGTTTTTTCAGCCTCATGAAGCGTTCTGGCTGATGTGAATAAAGCACACTCCATTTTCTTACTTTCTGTGGTTCCACGGGGAAACGGTGGGTAATATAGGGATTTTTTTTTTGGTTTACCCTATTGTTTCTGATACATTTCCGCAACTGCACAGAGTCGACAATATGAAATAGTGGCTGCTGCTGCTGATTAGCTGGACGGGGGTAAACAATTTCGAGCTTCTGGGCCTCACTGAACGTAGCCATTACTTTCCGGTTAATGGAATTATTGTCTGTGATGACTGCAACGATATGAAGATTCGCTTCTTCAAGTCTCAAGACTACTTTTTTTAGTTTCATGCAGCTCCTCCGCAGTAATTTTTGACACTGGCAGGATGTGTGCAACATCTTTGAACGGTGACCGGAGAGACAGCACCATAAACGCATGCGCTGTCTTAACATGTTCAGAACGGTTCGCACCAGCCCCTGTTATGCTGCCACCCTTGTACTCAAAGAACTGCTGTAAGTTTATTTCGTCTACCATTACTGTTTCATTTCTTTCAAGAGCTTTCAGCAGCCTTGCCCTCCTTTTCATATATCTTAGGAAGCCCTCTTCATTTTGCTCCTTTAAAGGACTAAGATCATGTGCACAACAGACACGCTTGATTGTTGCAGTATGAGGCAACACTAACTTTCCACTGCTACTAAAAAACTTGTAGTCATGCGGTGAAATAGTGTACAAAATGCTACACAGCACCAAAAGTTCCGCAGAGTACTGAACAGCATTATTCTTGTTCATGAGGAGATGACACTGCTCTCTGAGGAACATCACAGCGCCCGCCATTTCGTCCTCCAGAAGGCCTCCACTTGAAATGGCCTCAAGAATTGAGACCACCAATGTCAGGGCAGCCTTTCCTCTGTCCACTGTTGGGGTTCTCCTATAGTGCAGTGGTCCTCGACATTATCCAAGAGCTGAAAAAGCACGCGGATATTGTAGATATAATCCGGGATCTCAAAACACTTGTCAGATGTATGACGAGCACCTCTGCAAAACACGCGCACAGACATATCCGACGAGATAGTCACTGACACAAAAATCTCAGGAGCATCTGTTGTCACTTTCACGTGAGCAAAGATCATTAGCTGTCGTGAGGTACCGCTATCCATAACCTTTTCTCTCCTAGCTTGTGCAGGCATGAGCTGATGTCTCTGAGGCTGTTAACTTTGTTTTCTCGTAACTCGTGCTCGTGCGCTGAAGCTTGCTGCTTTAAGGCCCTTTGAAGCTGTTCGGTCTCCACACGTGCTCGCTTTGCATCAGTGCCTTCTCTCGACTGGCGAGAATCCGAAATATATTGCGGCCAGTCGGGAAAGATCGTTGGAATGCCATCAGGCGTAAGTTAGGTGAGCTTCATTTAAAATCTCGATGGTCCGTCCGCTGCAGTCCGCGTATTTTGATGTTGTACGTAGGTGCTCTGACTTCAAAATGCCGTTCACAAACCTGAAAAACAACCAGCGCAGACATATTATGAACACACCTTGACGCCTGCAAAACTGTGACGTACGCTTACAAATCTATCCGCGAGATCTGTGAAAATTGCATTTTACTGACCCATGAGCCACTCAACGAATGAATATACACAAACCATCGAAAACGCACGCGAGCCCACGTGGTTTACACGTGTAAATAGATGGTCACTTGAAAAAGGTATTTATATAACAATGAATTATCGTAGTTTGTACTAATACAGTTTCATTGTATATTGATCATATAAATCATCACTGCACGAAATGAAAAGCGAGGCGACACTTACCAGCGGATCTTTCAGTTTTCCAACATCGACATCGCCCCGTCGCACTGACCGCTGCCATTTTTTACTTCGTTCGGGATCACTTGAGAACCCGAACACCCTGACCTTTCGCTCGTTGTTGTAGTTACCTCTACAGCTTGGCACACAACATCAGCCCATGGCATCGAACAGACCGCACGTGTACAAAGAGGAATAAATGCAAAAAAAAAGCGAACCACGTGCAGCGACGTTCTCCAGCGTGTCTCGACGGCGCAGGCTATGCGCTTCACGTGCAATGGACGAAAATACGGATCGATGGATGGATGGATGGATGGATGGATCAATGGACGGACGGACGGACGGACGGACGGACGGATGGATGGACGGACGGACGGACGGATGGATGGATGGATGGATGGATGGATGGATGGATGGATGGATGGATGGATGGATGCATGGATGGACGGACAGACGGACGGACGGACGGACGGATGGATGGATGGATGGATGGATGGATGGATGGATGGACGGACGGACGGACGGACGGACGGACGGACGGACGGACGGACGGATGGATGGATGGATGGATTAGGCTGAAACATTATAATCGGGCGGTGGTTCAAGCCACCTAGCCATGATTTATGACATTTTACTCTTATCTTGATTTTAGCCACCAATCAGATAACTTTCGCTTGGTTGCTTCTACCCGCTTAAAATCTACCTTCCCTTCACTGTCCGTAAACCTTGGATAAATCAGCCCCGCTGGTTTCCACTATAAAGTGAAGCCCTTTCTAGAAAAGTATGAAGTGTTCAGCCGTTTCCTCCTCCTCTCCGCACGCAACTCACAACGTGTCTATCTCGTGGTGCCTGACTCTATATTACTTTGTCCGCAAAACTCCCGTCCTGGCCTCAAACAACAAAGAGCTTCCCCTACAATTATCACAGATATTTTCTTTGGCACTTTCCTGCTTAAAAATCCTGTATGTTCCCAGTGCTGATTTCGTCAGCATCCCTGTTTTCCACAGGGCTCTCTCTGTTCCTTGTGGGGTTGCATGGGGAGATAAGTACGTTCTCCCCACTCAATCGCGGCTGACACGGTTCAAAGCCGCCCGGACCCCACCCCGTGATCGCGTACGCTACCGAGCGTTCGCCGACCACGGCGGGCCTTGCTCTGGGGGAACAAAGGAACGACACAGCGGCTGACACAAACAGGCATTTATTGCTACAGAAACAATAACGCCAGCTAGCAACAAGGTACGCTAATGAATCAAGGACGTCCGACTCACCAGCAAGGTTCCGAGCGAATGTTCGCCCGCGCTAGGGCAAGGGATATAAACTCCGCAGGCCGGACGGGACGAGTACGGGAGCCTGTCTCCCCGTCGGCGAAGAGCGGAGCCCCGAGCGACGCGTCCGCCCAGGGTGATTATCGCGGCCGAAGAGACCCCATCTCCCGCGGGCAGGCTTCAGCAGTCTCCCGCGCAGCGACGCTGGCGCCCTCTCTTGCCAGTTAATGTAACTGACAAGGGAATCCGCTCAGCCTCGAGGTGAGACCGCCGCTGCACGGTGCCTCGCGGGAAAGCAAACTCAGGGGCTGCAGGGCAGGTCCCCACATCCCCTCAACCTTAAATAGACCCACGCGCCTGAAAGTACATGCTATGGAGGAGTCTCCTGGTCTTCATGTCTTTGAGGCACGTCTTGCAGCGGAGGTCACGCCGACAGCGTCCACGCAGACTTCCGCGGTATTCCGAAGGCGGCGTGAAGGTCTCCGCTGGGACGACTCGTATGGCCCGCGGACTACCGTGTCCGCAGGCCCGCGAATCGAAGGCCGGTGGGAAAACTGCAGGCCAGGATCCTGCAGTAGTCGCCAGGGCAGCAGCAGCCGGAGGTGACTGCTGACTGGTCTCGCCACAGCTGCCCCGGATGGATGCGGCGAACAGGATACAGGCCGCTCCGTCGCAGCAGGTGGCAGCGAGACGATGTGCACCGGTCAGCAAGCCTGGGTGGCTCCACCGGATCTGCAAAATTGTCGAAACGCTCTCGGCGTGCCTTTAACGTAGGTCACGGGAGGGGAGACGGCATCCGCAAGGGCCTCGTGGCACAATGCCTAACTCGCTAGCGAAATGTGTCGGCGGCTGTGCAAACGCAAAGTTCGAGTGAACAAAGCCCTTTCTTGAGTTGAACGAGACTGCTCAGTTCGTGCGAGGTTACAAAAAAACGGACGGGCAGCAAAGTGCGCCCCCTCTCAACGTCACGGTCCGGTGGTCATGTCTCTTTTAATGTGGTGCAGGCAGCTCCGAAAAGCCTCAGGCCTAACGACCACTCCGACAACGACCGTGACCACAACAAAGGCCCGAAACGGGTTTTGTGCGCGCAGCCGCGAGGAGACATCAGCTTTGTGGGGTGGTCCTACCCCGCTCACTGCACAAAGCAGCTTCTGAGCGGTCGGCGCCCACCGTATCGGAAGGTGTCGGAGCGCCCGGTGCCGAGCTGCAATACCAGCGAGCTCGTAGCGGCACCCGTGGCCCCAGGCCACCCGGCTCCCGGAGCCGCGACTCCCAGAGTCGGAAAAGAGATAGTAGAGAAAATATATACAGAAACTCGGACCACCCACGCGGCTTCCGTACTCACTCGCTTCGGGCTCGGCGACTCCGCGGGCGCTAGGCCTCGAACTCCCTCGATGCGGACCAAGTCATTCTCACGAAGAAACTCCAGGGAAAAAAAAATGTGCTGAGCATGTCGAGAAGTTCAAACATGCTGCAGCGCAATACACCTCGCACTCAAGAAAGCATGCCGCAGGTCCTAGCGATCAAAATTCACTCTAGGCCTAGCACTTGTCAAGTCCGGACAAAGAGCGCTCCTCGAACCGAACCGACAGTCGTCCAATGTTCCAAGAGCAGGCCCCACGTTGGGCGCCAGATGTGGGGTTGCATGGGGAGATAAGTACGTTCTCCCCACTCAATCGCGGCTGACACGGTTCAAAGCCGCCCGGACCCCACCCCGTGATCGCGTACGCTACCGAGCGCTCGCCGACCACGGCGGGCCTTGCTCTGGGGGAACAAAGGAACGACACAGCGGCTGACACAAACAGGCATTTATTGCTACAGAAACAATAACGCCAGCTAGCAACAAGGTACGCTAATGAATCAAGGACGTCCGACTCACCAGCAAGGTTCCGAGCGAATGTTCGCCCGCGCTAGGGCAAGGGATATAAACTCCGCAGGCCGGACGGGACGAGTACGGGAGCCTGTCTCCCCGTCGCTTCTTCGCCCCGTCGGCGAAGAGCGGAGCCCCGAGCGACGCGTCCGCCCAGGGTGATTATCCCGGCCGAAGAGACCCCATCTCCCGCGGGCAGGCTTCAGCAGTCTCCCGCGCAGCGACGCTGGCGCCCTCTCTTGCCAGTTAATGTAACTGACAAGGGAATCCGCTCAGCCTCGAGGTGAGACCGCCGCTGCACGGTGCCTCGCGGGAAAGCAAACTCAGGGGCTGCAGGGCAGGTCCCCACAAACGACACCGTTCCACTACCAGCCACCATCCAGCTTCGGCAACGCGCCGCGCCCAAGGCTCGACGCTACGCCCCGCCCGCGACCTGCAGTTGCCACCCTGGCCACCCCGGCTACCTGCCACAACGCATCGGAGCTGCCCACCCGTCGACTGTGCGCCACCGCCTGCGGGGCCCCATTACCACCGCAACCCTGGGTCCTCGCCTGCTGACCAGGTATGCCAGGGCAGCCCAACCGCGGCCTCAACCATAAAGCGCCGCAGCCCTGGCCCCTGAAGCCACCTGACCCAGTACCTCAGGGGCGCAGCCATGGACCTGGCCTCCAAGCCATCCCAGCCGGCGCCAAGGAGGCGGTCGACCGAATTCGCCGGAACGGCGCAGCCGCGCGCACTCGGAAGACCGTGAGAGGGAGCAAGATTCCAAGCGTCATCGTGCGGGAGGCCAAGCCCTCGGAGCGAAGCAGCTGATCGGCGGGGGCGTGGCGCGGCCGTCAACCGATGCACCGGCGGGAGCTGAAGAACTTCGATCCCAGGATGGCGGAGATCAAGTAATGTTGCCCCTGTTTCTGTGTTCGGGAGGCTTCTTAAGGAGGGGAGGATGTGGGATACACTGGTATCCCCTCCTCGTCCCCCGCGCCAGCGGCGACCGTGACCTACACGGGCGCGCTGGCCACCAGGAATGTGGAGAGAAGGCACCCCCGCGACTCTGCTCATTTCCGCCCCAGCACTGACGTGACGTCACGGCAGCGCGCCGCCTTCTGCGGAGAGGGTAGCACGCCTAAGCTTGACGGTAACGATTTGCTGCGAGGGAGGCAATGACCGAGGGGATAAAAAGGGGTGATCGCGCGGCGGGAAGGCCTCTCGCCGCCGGACCTGACCTAACTACCCCACGGACCCCTTCCGCTGCCCGCCGGCCCCCGAACACCAACGCCGGTCGACGTCAACGACTTGGTGAGCTACTGAACATCTATTTTACGGATAGAACATTCTTCCGCAGTGTGCTTTACCTCGCGTTAGGATAATAAACTATTTCCTAGCGTGCCCTGCCGTTGCCTATTTCGTCCGGACCTGCCGTGGCTGCGACTCTGCGCCACGGGTTGGGGAAACGTGTTGCGTGCTTAAATAACGCCTGCGTGTAGCTTGCACGGAAGCTCGCCTTCCCGGCCGGCTGGACGCAGAGTGACCCCATATCCTTTAACCTTTTTCTTAACCAATAATTGCTGATTTGCCCCCCTACTGCTGGCCAGATATTTGCTTGTCAGTTTTCTAGTTCGCTTTCTCTATTTCGTGTCAACATTCCTTATATACAGGTATCTGAAAACTTTCCTAGCCCACTGCTTTTCCCCCATTTTTCTCAATCGCTCCTCAACTGCTATCTTACTGCTAGCTTCTCTTATCTCGAACGACGCCCATCCCATATCACCACGTACCCCCTAATTTGGTGTATTGCCATGTGCTCCCAAAGCTAGCCTCCCTATGCCACGTTGTTTAATTTCTAACCTTCATTGAACATCTGGTCTCATGCACAGGACCGCATTACCGAAAGTCAGGGTAGGAACCATCATCCCTTTCCAGATCCCTCTTACCACTTCATACCTATTGTAATTCCGCAGTGCCCTATTTTTCATGACAGCTGCATTCCTAATAGCTTTATTCATTACATATTTTTCATGCTCTGTCAGATACTCAGCACCGTTATTTATCCACACCCCAAGATACTTGTACTCATCCACTACTTCTAGCGTGAACTCTTGTATTCTTTGCTCGCCGCCCTCATCATTAAATATCATGACTGCAGATTTTTCCTTACTAAACGTGAAACCTGATCTATCTTTCTCTGTACCACATATGTCTATCAACTTCTGTAAATCTTCCTTGTTGTCAGCTTTAAAGCATTATATCATCAGCGTATATTAGTCCCGGTAATGACTCTTTAATCCATTCTCCATGCTTGAAAAAAGAAAGGTTGAAGCCTAGTCCGCTCCTCTCTAGCTTGGTCTCCAACCCTTGCAGGTACAACATGAACAACAAATGAGACAGAGGACATCCTTGCCTAAGGCCGCGCTGTATATCTACAGGCTCTGATACATTTTTTTTTCCATTTTATAAGCACTCTGTTACCTTTATATATATCTTTTAAGAGATTAATTACTGCGTCTCCCACATCCAATGTGCCCAGAATGTGCCACATATACTCTTGAATAACGTTGTCGTAGGCTCCCTTAATATCTAGAAATGCTAGCCATAGGAGGCTGTGTTCATTTTCAGCAATCTCTATGCACTGTCAATTTTGTAGCTCCCCTAACACCCCTCGTTCTCCGCCCAAGCCTGCAATCTGTCCTTCATAATCAGCATCACCACCCTGTAAACCACAGATGCCACTGTTATGGGACGGTAGTTACTTACGGCAGCTTTTTCCCCTTTTCCTTATATATCATGTTCATTCTACTTAACCGCCATTCATCGGGGACTTTCTCATCCACTATCATTTTATTCACTACATGTATTAATGCTTGCTTGGATTTTGGTCCCAGCTTCTTTATTAACATAATCTGAATACCATCTGGTCCTGCTGATGTGCCACCAGGAACCTTCTTCTCTGCCCTTTCCCACTCTCTTTGCTCAAGTGAAGCTATTGCAGTAACCGGTCTATCCTCCTTCGATAAATTGTGTGCAACATTTCTTTCTTTAAATTTTTCTGTCACCCTTGTTCCTATGTGCTGTACCGGTTCATCCCCTTCTAGTCGAATACCCTGATCTGTAACAATAAACCTTTGCTCTAGCCTAGTCTCATTACTCATTGCATTTAGACGTTTACAGAATTTTTGAGCTGCTTTTCTACCCTTTTTATTTACTTTTGGACATCCATTGGGTACTCTTTCTTCTAATTTTCCCATTAATCAAATAGGATGCTTCCCTTCTACACCTTAGGAAGGTATCCCATTTTTTGTCTACTTCAACTTCTGGTTCCTCCCTTGTGGAGTTCGCTGACCTTTCCGCGTACTCGTTGGTCTTGTGTTCGCAAGGAAGGCCACTCCAGCGTGGCCGGAAGTCCCCAACAAAGGGGCCCGTCCCGTCTCTGCCTCCCCTTCGTGCGGTGGACGTCCTCGTTTACGCCGTGCCGTCGCGGGGATGACCCGCCGGGAAAAACGCTAATGTACAGCTGTCGACATGTGGTTGTTAAGGGGCTGACGAGGTTTCGAGGGCGCACGAGATACGGCTGAGTATTAGCCGGGTGATCGGAAACCCACTATTCCTGTAACGACTGTCTACTTCCCTTAACGACTGTCTTCTCTTTGTTGCTGTCAACAACCTGAGTCATCGCCTCGTCGGCACATGTTTCTAGCGTCTGTGGTGCCGTGGGTGGCGTGGGGAACGGAAGTCGCATTTGTGTTGTTTGTGTGGTTATTTGATTGCGACCTCTCCTTTCCCAAATGTTTAATCAGTACTTTTTCCCCAATCTCTGATCAGTGGGCGGACCTTATTTTCCTTTCCCTAACCACTGATTGGCGAGATGGGTCATTTGTTATCTTATTGGTTGCTGTCCCCGCTAAGGGCGGAGACAGAGGGTTTAAAACCAAGCGCTCTGGGTTGAGCGGGGGCTGAATTCGTCTGATCCACGATTTAGTCATGTAAATAGTTTTCTCCTTGCTTTGTTTCTTCTCGTTTTTTTACCTATGTTGTAAATAAATAGTTAACCTTCTCCTTTCCTTGAGTAATGTGAATGTTTGCGAGTAGAACCACCGGGTCATCAAGAAACCCCGATTTCATCATCAAGTAGTTTCCTCTCATCGCTAACGGAAGGGGAAACTCAACTTCCCTCCTGGACGCTTCCTGACGTTTCTCTATCGCTCTCTTGACCTCCTAATCCCACCAACTCTTGGGTTTTCGTCTTTTCCCTTTTAGCTTCACTCGCACGTTAGCTATCTCTAGCTCCAGTAATCGAGCTAATTTGGTATAATCGAGTTAATTTGATTAGTTGTGCGCGCAATGTCATCTGGTGGACACAGCACAACGCCGAACTCAGCCGCGAAAGGGCCCCAGGGTCCACTCTTTACTTCTATGTTGCTCGATGTCTAAATCGTTTATTTAAACACGCTTTTCGGTTCGCGGAGCAAGAAACCATGTCCCCGTTCACCTATTAGAATACGCCGATAAATGCTGCTCTGTCCATGCAGACACGCGTTGCGATACAAAGCGCTCCGAAGCGGTCACGTAGGAGCTTAAGAAAACAAGGTCATTCTTAGTGCCTATAGCATCGACAATGCATCGGTTCATGAACCACGGCCGTTGTAAACTCTGCCTTATCGGCGCTTTCCCGAAACTAGGCAGAACACACAAGGAGCTATCTAATCAGTGCACAAATATTGTGGTAATCAAAAAGCCTTTGCTACTGCCGCTGGTCTAAAGTAGCAAAAAGACCCGGATGAAGGACCCGAGAGTGATGATAGCTAGTAATCTTCCAAGAACCTGGCAACCTGCTTACTACGTTCTTCTTATCTGTCTGCGGCGCGTCGGCCAAGAAGCACGCGGTCGCAAGCGTTTCTGCACTGCCGACGTCCTGCCCGTTTCCCATTCAGGTCACTGTCGGGACGACGCGCGATCGAAAGCAGCTGCATTTCTACATTCGCGTGTGCGAACAGCTGCAGCGTTTTGCGTTTGAAGTTCGCCGTTGCTGCTTCCGCTCGCAGCAGTTGACGTCGGGGGCGAGGAATGTCGAGGACTTCGTCGTCCAAGCGCTGCCCGGCATACGGCCTCGACTCCCGACAAAGCTGGGTGACGGCAGCGTTCTGCGGACTGCTCCTCTTCTTGGGCCTGGCGACTATACGCGTCAGTGGAGTGCTCTTGTACGGCATCGTCGAGGCCTTCGGCGTCACTAGGCAAGAGGCCTCCTGGCCGGTGACGCTCAGCGGTAGCCTCCTGCTCTTGGCCAGTAAGTGGAACCGCCGCTCTGCTATTCTGTTCCCTTTTTGTCAAAACGGCCCGTCTTTTCATATGTGAAGTGACAGAATTAGTGCGGGAAGCAGTTGGTGTCCTAGCAGCTTAACTCGGTATTTTTGCCCTGCTTACGAGGCGTATTTATCTTTATGTTTAGGAATTGAGAGGTTAAAAAGCACCTGACTTGTTTTTTTTCCTGTTTTCATTACCCATAGTAATTTTGTGGTTATGCGTTCGGTTGCTGACCCGAAAGACACGGGTTCGGTCCCGGCCCCAGCGGTTGCATTTCAATGCAGCTTAAATGCTGGAGGTCCGTGTACTGTGTAATGCCAATCCACGTTAAAGAACCCCAGGTTGTCGATATTATTCGGAGCCCTCCTTTGCGGCATCCCTCATAGCCTGAGTCGCTTTGGAACGTTAAACCCCCAAAACACTAAACGTTATAGCTAGCTACCTTTATACGTGTGCCCCACATGGTTGTAATTGAGTGAACGTATGTTGCCATTTGAATGAATTTTTTTGCTGCAGTTTTGTGTGATATGTCCGGTGAAAAAAGTTGTGTATCCATTTACAATGTAAATTTATTTAGTTACTTCAATGCAACATTTATTGCCTCAGGGCTTAAAAGGAGTATGTAATGGTTGCTGTTGTCATTTCGTCGCGCTGGCCTATCTTCCAACCGAGCATAAATGCTTGTGCAGACAGGTTTTCTTGCTTCAACATTGTAATCATGTGCAAATAAACAAATACAAATGCTGTCTTGCACCGAACTTGCGCGCAAATTCCCGATATGATTGTAGTTGTAAACTTTCCTATACGATAAACCGGCGTCGTCACAAAATCCGCCGCAGAGCAAAGGCGCATTGCCGTGAACTACATCCATCTGTGTCTTATGCAGGTCCCGACCTCACTATTGCAGCCAATTTCTATTGGTCGTCCCTCCAGCTGACCTATTCCCGCATTCGGCTATGTTTCCGTACTGCAAGTGCACATTCTGTTATTACAGCAGACTACTGGTCATTGGTTGGGCGAATTACAAGGCTTTCACAAGTCTATTTGCTCTATTTATTTTTGCTGTTACGTCAGGACTACATTCTTTGCCCACGTTGATGTTTTCCCGTCTAGTTGCGTTGCCCGTACAAATATTTGAGTAGCTCGCTTCGAGATCCTGAGTTTATTTTCAATTTTTTTCTTAACTTCATGTTTCGGTCTCGTGAGCAGGACTGAAAGGATATGTCTCTAAGATACATTTCAGGCGGACGCAAACGAGTTGTTCATAGGTTGAGAGTGCCCGTGAAATGCAGTCCAACCCTTCGTTTTCAAGGCCACGGTCTGTGGTCCCTACTCCACCCATGATAGTGTTCTCGCTCACTAGCCACTGCATCATCACCTATCGTCAACACTTGCTTCGTTGCCTGTCTATTGAACTTTTTCTTTACTTTTTATCCTTATTTTTTCTTCGCCCGCGTGAATCTTCCGGCCCTCTCTCTTACTCAGTAATACATTCCTTAAGTTAACACACCATTATCAGAAAATTATAAGTTCTGCAGGTTCTCTCAACTAGTTTATACAATACTTCACTATCTAACCCACAAAATAGTTATTTTAGGCATTAAATGAGTAGAAACAGAGATGCTGCTGCTCTGCCTGGCGCTGTTTGCTGTCACCTGTTATGGGGGATTTCGGACTTGTATGCATGCAGTCTCTGTGACTATTCTTCGCTAAAATCCCGTATCCTGTATCCATATTACAAATGTAAAATTGTCGTTTGAGTGCTGTTTCCACAAATCCAAATGTTTTTTTTTTTCATATTTGACGAAGACCGGTCAGAGGGACTGACTCTGTTACCAAGAAATTTTTACTATGTGTTCTTTTTTTCTCAAATGTTTTTGTTTACCTCTTCTTGCCGGGGATCTTATCACTTTGTTTGCCACGTGAAGGGACCTATGGGCCATATACTCGCGAGATGCCGCCAGATCGCCCCGGAAATATTGTCTTTATAATGTCATTTATACGGAGCGCAGCCAAAAGCGGTGATATCATTGTGATTCCGACGGTTGCCAAGTGCAGGTGTGGCTATGACAGTCGCAGAGTTTTTTTTATTTTTCTCGGTCTATAGAACAAGTCAATTCTAATGAAAACTTTTTGGGTTATAACGTAGTTAAATCGAGTAGGCGAGCGAAAGCATGTGTTTAGCCTGGTTGGCTCATGGTTTTGCTTTGCTGGGTTGTCGGCACGTCTTGCGACGATATTAGACACAAGATAAGCTCTGATCGAGGTTAAGCTGATCTGGTCTGTTTGCACCGCGGACGGTAGTTGATGAAAACGACGGATGGATGGATGGATGGATACGGCTGAACCCTTTACATCGGGCGGTGGCTCAAGCCACCTAGCCATGTCTTGTGAAATTTTACTCCTGTCTTGCTTTTAGCCACCAATCAGATAACCTTCGCTTGGTTACTTCTAACCTCTTAAAATACACTTTCCCTTCACTATCCCTAAACCCCAATGCCTTGGGTAAGTCAGCCCCGCTGCCTTCCACTGTAGGGTGAAGCCCTTTACAGAAAAGTATCAAGTGTTCAGCCGTTTCCTCCTCCTCTCCGCACGCAATGCACAAAGTGTCTATCTCCTGGTACCTGACTCTATACTTCTTAGTCCGCAAAACTCCAGTCCTGGCCTCAAACAACAAAGAACTTCCCCTACAATTATCATAGATATTTTCTTTGACAATTTCCTGTTTAAAGGTCCGGTATGTTTCTAGTGCCGATTTCGTCAGCATCCCTGTTTTCCACAAAGCTCTCTCTGTTCCTTTAACCTTTTTCTTAACCGATAATTGCTGATTTGCCCCCTTACTGCTGTCCAGATATTTGCTTGTCAATTTTCTAGTTCGCTTTCTCCATTTCGTGTCAACATTCTTTATATACAGGTATCTGAGAACTTTCCTAGCCCACCGCTTTTCCTCCATCCTTCTCAATCGTTCCTCAAATGCTATCTTACTGCTAGCCTCTCTGCTCTCGAAAGATGCCCATCCCATATCACCCTGTACCCCCTGATTTGGTGTATTGCCATGTGCTCCCAAAGCTAACCTCCCTACTCCCCGTTGCCTAATTTCCAGCCTTGCTTGAACATCTGGCCTCATACACAGGACCGCATTCCCGAAGGTCAGGCTAGGGACCATCACCCCTTTCCAGATCCCTCTTACCACCTCATACCTATTGTAATTCCACAGTGCCCTATTTTTCATGACAGCTGCATTCCTACTAGCTTTATTCATTACATATTTTTCATGCTCTGTCAGATACTCAACACTGTTATTTATCCACACCCCAAGATACTTGTACTCATTCACTACCTTTAGCACGAACTCCTGTATTCTATGCTCGCCGCCCTCATCATTAAATGTCATGACTGCAGATTTTTCCTTACTATACTTGAAGCCTAATCTATCTCCCTCTGTACTGCATATGTCTACCAACTTCTGCAGGTCTTCCTTGTTGTCAGCCATTATCACTATATCGTCCGCATATATTAGTCCCGGTAATGTCTGTTTAATCAATTCCCCTTGCTTGAAAAAAGATAGGTTGAAACCTAGTCCGCTCCCCTCTAGCTTGGCCTCCAAACCTTGCAGGTACAACATGAACAACAAAGGGGACAGAGGACATCCTTGTCTAAGCCCCCGCTGTATCTCTACAGGCCCTGATACATTTTTTTCCCATTTTATGAGCACTCTGTTACCTCTATATATATCTTTTAAAAGATTAATTACTCCATTTTCCACATCCAATGTGCCCAATATGTCCCACAAATGCTCCTGAGTAACGTTGTCATAGGCTCCCCTAATATCCTGAAATGCTAGCAAGAAAGGCCTATGTTCCTTTTCCGCAATTTCTATACACTGTGTCAATGAAAATAGATTGTCCTCCAGCCTCCTTTGTTTCCGGAACCCATTCTGTAGTTCCCCTAGCACCCCCTCATTCTCAACCCAAGCCTGCAGTCTATCCTTTATAATTTGCATCACCACCCTGTAAACCACAGACGTCACTGTTATGGGGCGATAGTTACTTACGTCTGCTTTGTCCCCCTTTCCCTTATATATCATGTTCATTCTACTTAATCGCCATTCATCGGGGACTTTCTCATCCACTATCATTTTGTTCACTACCTGTATTAATGTTTGCTTGGA
>JARKHS020001052.1:32500-110050 GCA_030143305.2 Amblyomma americanum
CCAGGTTCTTTATGAAATCAAAGTTAGCGTTGCTCCGTCTCCACTTATGACGTTGGCGCCACAGGAACAGCAGAACCCTTGAGCACGAAGAGCTGTATCCAGGCTTGTAAGAAAACACAAGCGGCAACTAGAGGTGGACCCGCCGCGGTGGCTCAGTGGTTAGGGCGCTCGACTACTGATCCGGAGTTCCCGGGTTCGAACCCGACCGCGGCGGCTGCGTTTTTATGGAGGAAAAACGCTAAGGCGCCCGTGTGCTGTGCGATGTCAGTGCACGTTAAAGATCCCCAGGTGGTCGAAATTATTCCGGAGCCCTCCACTACGGCACCTCTTCTTCCTTTCTTCTTTCACTCCCTCCTTTATCCCTTCCCTTACGGCGCGGTTCAGGTGTCCAACGATATATGAGACAGATACTGCGCCATTTCCTTTCCCCCCCAAAAAAACAATTATTACTAGAGGTGCCCAGCACGCGTGCACACAGACGTACGAGTACATTTACAGGAAGTAAATGCTGCCTCCTCGGGGTCACGTGATTCTCTCAAGCTACGGCTCACTGTCTCACGTGCCATTTGTACTAAAATTAAGTGCAGGGTTGAGAACACTTATTTCGGGGCAGCACGTAAGCTCCGAAATTTTCGATTACGACATCGATTTTCGCTCGTATTTGATGTCTTCAAGACGCCAGGAAAAGATTCAGGCGATCAATGTAATTTGATGCGGCAGAACGCCTTCGCACGCGCTTTTCGGCTTGAGCTTCCTTGCTGGTCGATGCGACCGGACGCAGCTACAACAGAGCGGCGTCCAAGTGGCCTCCCACTAAGACATAAAACGAAGACGCGCACAGAGCCCACAGATGGCAGCACCTGCCATCGCAGTGCAGTGGTGCGTCGCTCAACTGCTGCACCACTGTGCCAGGTGTTGTACCAGCATTTCCAGGAATCTATTAGTGTAAAGCAGAGAATAACAGATCTCGCGGCGTTGAAAGAAGATGCCGAGAACGAAGACGCGAAGAACAGAAAATACAATAAATTAGAAAATCTGTGTGTAATCAATGAGCATATAGTTCGTAACGGCGACCGCTCACGCATTTCTGTCGTGTAGCCCTAGCGAGCGCCATTGAGTTTTTCTTTCTTTCTTTCCTTCCTTCCTTTCTTTGTTTCTTTCTTTGTTTCTTTCTTTCTTTCTTCCTTCCTACTTTCCTTCCTTCCTTCCTTCCTTCCTTCCTTCCTTCCTTCCTTCCTTCCTTCCTTCCTTCCTTCCTTCCTTCCTTCCTTCCTTCCTTCCTTCCTTCCTTCCTTCCTTCCTTCCTTCCTTCCTTCCTTCCTTCTTTCTTCGAGCAGAAGGGAGCTTAAATAATGGTGGCATTCTTTGTCAAAGAAAGTTACCGCTTCAGCTTTGAGCGTTCCTTTGATGTTTTATTTTATTATTTTCTAAGTTTACATTCTAAGCTAATGGTGTGCGGGTTTTGCGTTTAGAATTTCTTTGATTTTGCCAGCCGAAAGGGAAAAACATCAGTTTCACCCGTTTCGTAGACTATTTGGAGACAAAATTCGTTCTTTCCTTAGTTTTTTTTGCTGGTTTTCTTCTCGCAACCACCGATCTCAACAGGAACCATTGTTTTCTTTTGTTCTCCGCAGGCCCCATCACAGGATTCCTTTGCAGACGATATTCCTGCAAAGCTGTTCTGCTGGTCTCCTCTTTCGTCACGGGTATCGCCACCATTGTCTGCTATTTTGCAGAAAGCCTCACCTTTATCATCATCTTTTACGGAATCATTCATGGTAAGCACGATTGTAACAAGAAAAAAGGAAGGAATGATTATTAGCATCATCCGCATCATTAGCGTCGCCCGCGTGTCACCCTTGTGTAGAGTGTTCGAACAGTGTGCACCACGCAGTACAGACGGGAATGAGAAAGCAGCCCATGACTTCCGGTCAAAGTGCTCGAGACCACCTTGCTTGCAGATGTGAATGGCTCTACTTCCGCGCAAGCGCTGCCTCTACCGACATAGCATAGTGGGCGAGTTGGTATTGCATCTCATAGGAACGAAACAGCGCAACTAAAACGAAGAAGGAACAGAAGGAAAAGCGCGTGGCCGTGTATCTCTTTTTCTGGTCCTTCGTTTTAGTTGCGCTGATTCGTTCCTATACGTTGCCTCTAAAAGCTTAGAAGCTGCGACGTGGTGTCGATTTTTACGGGGGGAAGTGCGCCGCGAGGGCGCTCCACTCAAGGGTGACGCGGACTGTGCATTAGCTTTTTCTAGCCCTTCTTAGTCCTGCCATCTTTTCAGTACCTCCCCTGTTCTACCAACTGGCGTTCCCATCGTGTGTGTGCCCCTATCCTAATCAAGCGCGGTGGCCCAACAGTTACAGCTCTTGGCTAATAGGCCGGAGAGGTCGGGTGCAATTGCTGCGGCCGCGTTTCGATTCAGGAGAAACGCAAAAAGTGGCCGTGCGAGGGGCGATGTTAGTGCACGCTAACGAAATTATTGCGGAGCCCTCCACTACGGTAATTCTTTGTCCCTTTCATTGTTGACTTCCTCCTCCCGCCATCTTGGGCACTGGACTTGCCTAGTATCGAACAGAAAAGACGCAAGATTAATTGCCCTTACTTTTGCCCCGCAGCCCCAATAAACGGCTTCTTCCTATTACCATATTTTAGCTCCTTTAAACCACCTATTCAGGCTGGCCAAAATGAGATTGGTGTGGCTATTAACGCAACAGCGTTAAAGATCCCATTCGGCGTGAAACACGGTTTCAGCGTGGCTAGAAATTGTGATTGGTCGAGAGAATAATGACGTAGGAAAGCAGTTTGGCTAAAAAGAAAAAATGTAGTCAGTTGGCGAGCCAGACACTCTACCTCGACATCACAAAGTAATCTTCGTTCAGTGGGATAAATGGAGAGACTGTACAGACGTGCGCATACCTGTCTGGATGGCTCGAACGGTGCACAGGGAAGCGCCCTTGGCTCATTTACGAGGGCTCTAGGGTTCAAAACAAAACCTTAGCGCGCATGCGCATTCCCATGCATCGTGTTTACCTATTCATGTCTTTCAAAACTATATCGGGCCCGCGAGGCACCGGCGATTGCCATGAATGCACAAGAGAGCAAGCCGTACGGACGCTCAGGACAGGTGTGTGGACCACTGTATTCACGCACCTCTCATCGCACATTAGGCGGATTGCATTACAGGAACACTGGGTTCGTTTTGGTCACTTTTTGTTTTGTTTTTCAATCACAAATATATTTTTTTACGCGGCACACGTATATTCATTTTTCTCTATGCTGAACAAACGTGGTCTTATTGTGTTTGTTTTCTCTTTTCCTTTGATGCCATACACCCGCTACCGTTAATGCTGCGCTGTAAAGAGGAAGTCAGGATTTACCTCTCAAGCTGTTATGCAGCTCTCCCCTGGCTTTCCTCGCTAAACTTTACCTTAAAACCTTCAAACTAGTCTGCGCCACAATTTAGTATGCACGATAATTTGTAATAGAGAAGTATGTCGTGGCAACAAGCGTGTCGATGTCTACCAAAGGGTGCGCCAGGTCACCCCCATGCGACCGTAGGGGCCTAAAGCTATTGCGTCATTCCCCTACCCCTTTCTTAAAATCATTTCTTATGTTTCCTCGCCCTCTACATAGGTGTCATCACTCAGTTACATCCCAGGTGCCTGATGAAACCCATTACTGTGTTCTTTATTGCAGGCATCACTCTCTCCGGCCTCTTTATCGGAGCCAACGTTCTCGTGGCGCAGCACTTCGAAAAACGAAGAACGACGGCGTGCAGCCTTATGTTCACCGCCGGCGGAATCAACACCATTGTTCTGCCCCCGCTTCTCGAATTCTTCCGCACGCAGTATGGCATTCGCGGAGTCTTCCTCCTCTACGGAGCCATCCTGATGAACGCTTTTCCTTTCGCCATTGCTCTCAGACATCCGCCGCCATTGCGTAATCACGGCAAGTCGCGGAGTTCAACGAGCGATTCTTCGAACAACCCCCCAATTCCCAACGGCATTCCTCGCACTGAGGTCACCGCAATTGCTCTCCCGACTTTCAAAGCAGTACAGAATTCAAGTGATTTACAGGCACGTGTGAACTCCTCCAAACCATTGAATGGTGAAGCTAAAACTTTTCGTTTCAGTGTAGATGATGAGGTCTGCACCGACCGAGATCATATTCCTCCTGTGCAGTTGAGGATAAAGACCGTGACCGCAAGACTGAAGGAGTTGTTCAGGTTATGGATGACAGTCGCCTTCTGGGTGAACGTCACGTCATTCTCGGCAGTGAACCTTGGCATGTCCATGTTTGTTCTCTTATCCACAGATTTTGCGAATGACCGCGGCATCGCCCCTTCGGAATCAGTGTACCTCCTGCATGCTTTGTCTGCCAGCGACATTGCCTTAAGGCCACTTTCAGGTTTCATCATAGATTCAAAAATTCTTTCACTCGAATCTGTCATGCTCTTGGGATTTCTCATTCAAGGGGTCGCGTTCGAGTTGCTCGCATGGTTTAGGACATTCCACATGATGCTCATTTCTTCCGCGCTAGTGGGCACCACATGCGGGACTAGGACCGGGCTCATGACTCCTGCCTTGGTGAAGGACTTTGGGATGGAAAAGCTCCCTGACATGCTAGGAGCGATGTCCTTTGGCGTGGGAGTGGTGCTACTACTGCGTCCACCCATTGTAGGTAAGAGCCACGTAGTTTTACTAAGAACCGCTTTTGTGCAGCGTCGAATAGAGCAGACGAACACAATCTCGCACCTTATTGAAGCGAAAAGCTTCACTATGCTAAGTAAAGCAGTCTTCGGGTAGGAAGCACAACGACCTTGAACGACCTTCAGTCCAACCAAGGATAGCCGTGTATGACCATATGTGCTACAGTTATGGTGTCGAACTCTTAACCGCTGATCTTGGCCCATCAACTTTCGTAGACCTTTGACATTGGGTGACCTTTGAATTTACCATTGTCCTTAAGAACATACGATGGAGTGATGTGAAGCCTCGTGATAACATCCGATTGGGGTGTCGTAATACCATGTGATACCATGTCATAGCCACGTGGACGTGCATTATGTATAGAACGGTTTTCGCGAGCGTGTAGCGGAGCTGCCACGGACGAGCCTCAGACGCTTAGTGAGCGATGTTGCTTTTCGCTGAATTCCGGGGTTAGCCAAGTTAAGCCGCTGCAATCTTTGTCATATACTTCCTCGGCCGCACTGTGTTTGACGCAAGAAAGCCTTTTCTGCATATGGGACATAAATCCCAACACAACATACCAAACACAACGATGAGTGGTTGTCATATAAACTACAGACGCTTTCGAGTCGCCTTCATGAGCGTATGTTGCTAAAAATGAGAATGACCAACTCTGATTGCGCTTCTCTCCAATACAGTGTTACCAGTAACCTACCAAGGGCTAGGAAGTATTAAAGCACTGCACGGGTCGCATTCCAAGGCGCGACCCTAGCCCCGATCGAGCCAGAAATTAAAGCTTGACCCGGCCCAGCCGAGCGGCTTTGAGCCCGGGTCCACTACATTATCACTGCACTGAGCCCGGGCCGGGTCCGACAAGCTCGACGTGAGGCCCGCAGCAGCTGAATAGGTAAACTTCGATCTGAGTATTCTGCTACACAGCTAAAGAAGTGGCCGACAAAGACGCTCGACTCACAATAACTCTTGAAAAAATTCGTTTGATAAATAGAAAATAAAGAGTAGATAAGGCTTGCTCGCCCACTTAACTTTTTGAAGAGTAATCTCCTCTGTGAGTAGCGCCGAAATTCCGACAGTTGCATTCACGCGCACAAAACTCTCGTGCGATCCGCGTCCGAGAAGCTCGGTAACCTTAGCAAGATGAAAAATGCATAAAAAAAACTAAGAAACCTTGCACAATCACACATCGTGACCCATTTGGTGCATGTTCACCTGGGGAGGTGTATGAAGTTCGTTTGTCTTGCGGACCAAGTTACGTCGGTCAAACCGGAACTGTGTATAGATGGAATGGAGCACAGGAGGAAGGTCGCCATTTGCAGGGACGGGAACCTTTCCGTGCATTGTCATGAATGTGAAATATAGACTTAAACGCCTTATAAAGCTTTGTTTCAAGCGTGCAGGATAACAGCTATGTAAAAGAGCCAGGATGAGGAAAATGAGTGCAGCAGATTTGTTTCAGAAAGCGGGTGCATCATGGCTCAGCGCACCACCCATTTAATAAATGTTATAAAATCGTATAAGTGCGGCCCTCTCATGTCGGCATTTTGAGGTCGGTGACGTCACGGAGCAAAGTGTATATCATGCATTCGTGTCAATGAACCATTAGTTGAATGTGAGCGCTTGTGTTGCCTGCATCCTTGACGTCCTTTTTCGTGCGCGATCGTATGCGCAGTCTGCAATTCAGCAACTACTGCCATCTCTTGGCCTCCAGTAGCGAACACTGCATAACTCAATGGGGATGTTTTAGAGTCGTAATATTGAAGGAAAGTAGAAAGTCGCACGAGGTTGTGCGCGAAAATGGTTATTATGATTGACGTCTCTTCCTTTTGGCTGAAAAAGCTGACCTATAAAATTCTTTCTACGCTCACACGCATTATTTCCGATGGCCGTAGAAAATGAACTGGACGTACCCAAGCATCGAAAATCGCCACGCTGCTTTCAAATGTTCTACGCCGCGCTGCTCACTACGGCAGCCGTGAAAACAAGCAGCACTTAGCCAGATTCCTTGGGCTTGCATATCACTGAACAAATTAATGTAAAGAATGCACAATACAAGTGGAAACGCTGTGCTCATAACCATTGCAGCGCACTGCAAACTATAGCCAGCAAAAAGAGCACCGTTACCGCTGAACGAACCACCGTAGTCAAAAAAAAAAACGTCCGTGAGGCTAATACTCGGTTGCGGGGCCTTCTAAGAGCGTTCCTGTGGCACGGTGTGTGCTGTGCAGAGTACATTTTGGAAAGTATTGAACCCCGCCTAATCCGCTGCGGTCGACAATAAGTTAAAGCTACCGCCAGCAAATTAGAAGTAAAATCTCCAAACCTGTTCAGGCGCTAAAACGATACAGTATTAACTGGCCATTTCGGTATTCCACGCCGGCATGTTGTCGTTTTTTAAGTGGTTGGCGCGAGCCGGTCACAGAGCATTCTTATAGACTAGGTTCTTTGATATTTCGACCCCTTATTTGGGGAAGGAAGCCTTATACTATAGATTCCTGTGCTGGACGGCATTGTTTGTATTTCTGTTTGCTGTACGCCCAAACTAATGAATGTCATCGTCATCATTAGCAGCATGAGAAGACTGATTAGGTCCACTCAAATACTAATGTCCATCCCAATGGTCCTGCGCTTGCAGCAGCCACACTATCGCCCCTGTCTAAGCAAACTTCGTAATCTTGTCTCTCCTGCGGACATTCGGCGTTCACCGGTGTCGTTTTCGTTCCCTTGTCCGCCACTTTATAGCCAGCAAATTGCTTGAAATAGTGCAGAGAGGGATGGAGGATTTGCTTTTATGCACCTGATAACTGAGTCGACCGACATGAGGCGACTGATTTGCTCGTCAGGTGCGGAGATGAAGAGGTGCTGGGTCGGCTCGATAACGCATCACCGGAAGACACTCTGGCTACTTTGTACCTATCGGGGGAAATGCGGTAAACGGGCTGGCTTCTTTGCGGAGCAAAGTCCGTTGTCTTGTTTTTTTTCTTTCATTGCAAAAGTGAGCTCTCTTTCCTCTCTCCCCTTTCTATCTCTCCCTCCGTTCCTCTTCCCACGTGTAGGGTCGCATACTGGGCGTCGCCAACTTAACATTCCTGCCTTTCCGTTCATCTCTCTCTCTCTCTGTTCACATTTCGTTTTGCATCTTATACAAAAACTTTTAGTCCGCCTTCATTAAAACTCACATAAACCACCTAAATCGCGGCAATTCTTTTTGTGCGGCAAAGACCAGGGAAGTCGACACGGGTGTTTGCCGGGGTTTGCAATTACAACTGTCGAAATAAACCTCGGGTACAGGTTCAAGCTCCCTGTATATTGAAGAGAAAAGCGGAAGGAAAGAGAAATAGAGAGAGTGAAGAGGAGAAATGATAATGTCGTTATAGAAAGAGCGACATGCGGTGATTCCAGGCACGTCCAAGTGCACACGAGCTAGCACATGTTTCACAGAAGGCCTTAAAATTACTTTCTTTGGGGGTTTATTTCTCCATTTACCGAGAGAGTACTCGCCGCCTTAGTGGCTTTTCCATTGGTATAATGATTGCGCTCGGATTTTCTTTTAGTCGGAGAGAATTCTTTCTATTGTACAGTATAGAAATTTTTTTCATAAACATAAGCAAAAAAAACAATATCAAGAATATGAACATTTAGCACAGGCTTCTTCTTCACGACCAAAAACAGAGATTTGCTCGCTGCTGTGTTGCGAAGTGTGTGAAATACAAGTAAAATTGCCCCCCGTATATTTTTGCAATTCTTCGATAGATTCACAGCATCGCAGTGCATAGCCTGCCATGTATTACTCCCCACGATCGTAAACCTTTACCACAGTCGTTTTAATAAACCCGTAACACATGCAATAAATTCGCGTTCACGTGAATGTAAAGACATCAGAGGAGTTTCGTTTTTCTTTGTTTTTGTGTCGTTCAAGATTTCGTTTTTTTTCCAGGTTTCTTCAGGGACAACCTCGGGTCGTACTCCGGGCTTCTTCACGTGATGGCAGTCATGAACGCCGTGCTCTTACTTGTGTGGGCGCTGAAGGTCCTGCAAAATATGAAAAAGGAAGCTCTTTTGAAGGCAAGGTACTCTGAACTCGACGCGAAGGACGTGGTCAAGAAGCTGCTAAAACCCACAAGGACAGGCTTAGTGGATGGTTCATGCAGAAAAAGTTCGCAATAGGCTGATTTGTGGCATGCATTGTGAATGCCGCCTAAATTTGGTCACTAGCTATCGAACGTGTCCAGCGGGCAACACCATCGCCGGCCCTTTGGTGTCAACGCTTGTGCTTAATTCGTAAAATTATTCGGAAGTACGAATGAGACTCTCAACAGGCGGCTAACCAGATGATCGAATGAAAAAAAACTGCTCTTTCCTATGATCATATGAAGATTTGTCATTGTATAACTGCTTCCTCTGAGTGCTCAGTGTGCGATTTGAACCCCAGCAAATCTGGACAAACGCTTCTACTTTTCACGGCAGCCACCATGTGGCACGTGGCGCTGAAGACTGAAAACCATCCCAGGAGTTTCGAAGGTAATAGATACATCCCATTGATTCATATGGCAGTCATAGAAAGTCGGCACGAGCTCGGGAAACATTTTTTAGGCCAGGTTTTGCAGCGGTGAGGAAGAGTCGGCCAGGATAATCGCAATTTTCGCGCAGAATCCCTCAAGACTCTCTAGTTTACAATTACAAGTTTTAACTTACAAACACAGGTTTTAAAATTACAAGTTTTAACTATCTCCATTTAGTGGCGCGGTATTCGCTACTGGTGGACAACAGAGGACGTTTGTTGTTGAGGACCAGGAAAGCCAGACATGCCCCAGTCTTGTCTCCCGTATATCTAGCCGCAATTCCACAGTGGTGAGTTAAATTACAGTTACGTGAGTTAAATTACAATGAGGTGAGTTAAATTACCAGTTAGGTGAGTTAACAATTAAGTGAGTTAAATGAGTAGGGCCACTGAATCTATGGGCCCCACTGTGTTCGCTGTGAACACTGCGCACGGCTTCGGTAACACTGCAACTAAATTTATTATGCGCTAAAGCGCCTTCGATTGCTCAATATGACGTAACCTCTGCACAGTAGTTTCGGTTTTCTTTTTCTACGAGCCGGGCTCACGATAACCCATATCAGCCGAACAGTCTAAAAAATGGCGTCTTTACTGTCGCGGCCAGGAAAAACTACACGCGCCGCAACACTGTAAGAAGATGAATGTTCTGCCTTGCGCCTGTGGCGTATGCTAGAGAGGTACGTTTTGTCGCGCCGAGCTGATGGCGCTCATCATAGGTTGTGAAAGTCGATCAATGTCGGTCGTGCGTATTATAAAGTCAAAATAAAAATATGTACGTATCATTCATTGTGCGCATTTGGTACTTGGCCCCACGCCTCGTCGTACGCAATTGAAAGCCCCCTTCAACGTTTTTGTGATCTTAGGATTTGACTGACTGACTGACTGACTGACTGACTGACTGACTGACTGACTGACTGACTGACTGACTGACTGACTGACTGACTGACTGACTGACTGACTGACTGACTGACTGACTGACTGACTGACTGACTGACTGACTGACTGACTGACTGACTGACTGACTGACTGACTGACTGACTGACTGACTGACTGACTGACTGACTGACTGACTGACTGACTGACTGACTGACTGACTGACTGACTGACTGACTGACTGACTGACTGACTGACTGACTGACTGACTGACTGACTGACTGACTGACTGACTGACTGACTGACTGACTGACTGACTGACTGACTGACTGACTGACTGACTGACTGACTGACTGACTGACTGACTGACTGACTGACTGACTGACTGACTGACTGACTGACTGACTGACTGACTGACTGACTGACTGACTGACTGACTGACTGACTGACTGACTGACTGACTGACTGACTGACTGACTGACTGACTGACTGACTGACTGACTGACTGACTGACTGACTGACTGACTGGACTTGGGTCGGTCGGACGAACGCTCGACTCCCGTACAAGCAGCAGCAGCGGAAGGCATGCACTCACTTTACGGAGCACTTTCACAGTGACAGATCATAATGGGTGCAATACAATAAAAGAAAAAATGCATATAACGCAAGGATCAGAAAGGCGTGATTTCTTAAAAAAAGAGAAGTAGTAATAAGGCAGCATGAAATGTATAGCAAGTGGTGGAACATATTGATTACAGGTAGCATTTCATGTTCAACTAGAATTCTAATGGCGTTTGGTTGAGGATTTCTATGCCACTATTGTTAAAACTATTCAGAAGTTTGGGTACGCGACAGTGAAGGGCATTTGATCACCATAATTAGTCCGGGACCTTGGAACTCCCCACACATCTGCACGACGAGTTCGTCGTTCTGGTGCAGACTGTTGCAAGACTTATATTTCATTGAACGTCAAGTAATGTCTTCGAGAACTGAAATAAAATTTGTTTAATAGTGTTTGGTTACGTATTTGATTAATTTTAAGGATATTATATTCTTCAAAGACAGTTTCGGAGTGCTCTGTATAGGGTAGGCTTTCAATATTACAAGACTTTTTTTTTGAAACAATAGAAGCTTGTCAATATTGGATTCCGTTGTCGAGCCCCATATCAAATGGTAATACAGTGTGTGGGCGGCAAATAATGTATTTTAAATAATTCGTTTTGCTGACGCAGGAAAAGTTCATCTCTAGATGCCCACAGGCCTACAGGAGGACTAACTTTTCGAGCAACAAAATTAACTTGATCGTCCCACAATAGATGCCATGAAAAATGACTCCTTTTGTTTTGTTGGTATTAACTTTTATGAAATTATGCATGGACCACATGCTCAGCTTACGAAGAAATACATTTGCTTGCTGAACTAGCTTTGCAGGACAGGAAGAAGATACGAATACGTCGATGCGGTCAGCATACATTATGAGCTTTGTTTCTTTCTGTATTTAGGCTACGTCATTTACGTACAAGTTGAAGAGCAACTGACCAAGAATGCTTTCTTGAGGGACGCCTGAATATCTATCTATATATGTGAATTTACATCTTAATCTATCTCTTTTATGCAACTTTCGATTAATTTACTGATACAAATTGTTGCCTGTTTGTGAGATAGGACCTAAAAATTCTTATGCAATGCCTCTTAGTTTCTTTCAAGCTTTTAAAACAATATATTGTGATTAATAAATTCAAAAGCCTGTGTGAAGTCGAAAAATATACCTATGATCAGAAGATTGTGTTCAAAGTTACGGAGGATGAACTCCTTTTAGTCAAAGAGCGCAAGTTCTGCGGACATTTTTTTTTCTTTTGAAAACCGTATTGAGCTTTGGCAAGAACTAGGTGCTTTGAAACAAAGGAAGTTCTGCAAGAAGTTTTTTCTAAACATTTGTAGAATATTGGGAGAATAGAAATTTGACGGTAGTTTAGGATGTTTAATTATCACCCTTCTTTTGCAGGGTTACAACTCTTGTAATCTTCATACGAGAAGGAAATGTGGTTGTGGAAATAGATATTCTAAATATACACTAAAATTGGAGCTATGTCTTCAATTACATGCTTAATGTGTCGTATCTTTAGGACACTGGCATCGCAGCTGGATGTATTATTAAGTTTTTGAAATAGCAACCGAAGGTCTACTATATTACATGGCTGTAAAGAAATTTTGTGTTGGTTGAAAGGCAGACTATCTCGCGACTCTGAGGCCTGCACAGGCTCTCTGTGGACAAAATAATTATTGGATGCATTAACCATGTCCTTTCCAATCGTCATATTACCATTTATGAAATTTTTTTCTATTCGCTCGACGGTTTCTTTCGGTCTAGTAATTTAATTTGCCTCTTCTCACAGTTTACTACTGTTTCCTGTACAAGGCGAAACATGTTGCAAATAAAATGCATTTGTTGTTCTCATTAGTTCTTTAGACAGTTTGTTGTGGAACACTTTAATTTATTTCAAGTGTGAAGGTTCTATTGTCTAAATGAACCTTGCAGAGTGCCTTTCGTGCTTTTTCGATTTTTTTAAATAGATGTTTAGTTCGCCGTGGCTTTCTATTATTCTTATGTCACATACACTTCCTCTGTAACAGTGTTTTGTGTATATAGCATCACATTTTTCTAAGAAAATGTCGTAAGCTGTCTCGGAATCACTTGCACGAAAAATTTCTTTCCAGCACGCCCGCACAATTTCTGGATGGAACATTTCTAAGAAACGTTGCGTGGTTGTTTGGAAGGTGGTACTTGTTCTCTTTATACTATGGTCAGGGCACCCGATGTTGGCAAGTATACAATTGGCGATATGATCACCTACTGAATCGCTCAACACACAACTTTCAGTGTATATCAGCTCCTAATTCGTAAGAAAAAGGTCAAGATTATTATGACATATAAGAGTCAGGTCACTGATTCTATATTTTTAACACACCCATTAGATGTAATTACTTTTTCATTTTCATGGCGGTTTCCACTCTCATATCGATAATGAAGTCACCACCAGTGATGACGCATTGGCGCCTTTCGCTAACCACAGTAACAAAATGATCCAAAATTATTTGACTAACAAGTGATTGCCTTCAGTTGGACGATAACACACAAAAGAATTTTCTTGGCATCAACAGACAATATCTTATAGTCACTTGTAATATAGGAAAATTCTTGTAAAAGTTCACATGTCACAGATTCGTGTACTTACAACGACACGTCCCTCCACGTCTGCCTGACCTATTCAAATAAAATGTCTTCAAGCGAAAGCTTTACAGGCCGCGAACTTTCGATTTCGCCGTGGCGGTACTCCGAGGAGGCACATGACGTCACAACGTGCGCCTCGCCGCGGATATTTCTCTCTCTCTCGCTCCGTAGTCACTACTGCGCATGCGCCACTCGTAGCACCGAGCCACAGGGGTTCCGCCGCTGCGCAGCGCCGCGCCTTTCCTCAAAATCCAACTTTCAATTTTCAGTTCTGTCTTTCTTCTTTCCCTCCCTCCTTTATCCCTTCATTTACGGCGCGGCTCGGGTGTCCACCGAGATACGTGAGACGGTGTCTGCGCTCCACGCGCTCGCCGCGCCATCTGGCATGACGTAACACCGCGCGGCTCGCCACCGCTGCCGTTTGGTATGACGTCACACCGCGTTCCGCGTCGTTGCGCTCGCGTCCGCTCGCGTCGCCAGCTGCGTCGCATGCCTGGTAACATGTCGAAGGATTCTCGCTTCATATTACGATCGCATACAGCCCTGATTGTCTCCCCAAGCGAGCAAATGGCGAAGAACTGTGCGTTGTGGCCGGTGATTTTCAACCACGCTCCAGCGTCGCTTAGCGGTCCCCTGAAGGACAAGTTTCACCTGGATCTAGTCAGCGACCTCAACGTACAAACTGCGCAATGGGGCTCTACCATATACCTCGTCTCTCAGAGACAAACACTGGCCTCACAATTCACCGTAGGAATGATCGATACGGCCGAAGGATACTTCTCAGATCATAGAAACGTCTTCGTAGCAATCAAGAAGCAAACAGAAGTAGAAGAAGAATTGAAATAAAGTGTCTGTCCAAAACAACACTGTGTCGTCTTTAATGAAACAACAGAATAGCTAGACAACCAGACTAACCTGGACTTGCAATCAAAATTAACCAAGGCTAATTATGCTATGCTTTAGCTTTCGCTACGTATATCCTGGCATAGCCGAGCTAAGCCCCTGTCAAATTTTTCATGACAGGATGACTAAGAATATCAATATCATTGGTATACTAAATTCTATTCAACATTACGGCGTCACTCGATGTGCTGATATTATCAAAAACAATCTAATTCTTGTAGTTCCTAGCTGACTGACTGTACATTCATGTGTAAGCAGTTAAATCTCTTTTTGTGAGTAAGAGAACCAAACCATTCGTCCTTAGTAAGACGGCCTAAGTGAACCATAGTGGCAGCAAAAAACCCAAAGTTGGTAGTGAGGCGCGATTTAAGAACTTAGGCCTTTGAGGTCCTCCTGGAACCTATCACAACAGCCGTCTCACCAGACGCCGTGTGCACCAGCACTTCACCATTTTTATGCCAAAAGAAATTGAACCCTGACTTTTTTGCCCATTCTTTCGCAACTGCGGACAGCTTTTTGGAGGTAGTAGTCATATTTTCGCATATATGCATATGTTTTGCCGTTTTGCCAGCCAGGCGTGTCTCAGTTCCTGGTGCGCACCACGAGTGACACCACGAGTATTTCCAGTTCTGGCTGGTGATCTGTGAAGTGTCACAACATCCTGCTTGTCCAAAGCCGCTACACCGAGCTTTCTTGCTACGTCGTTAACCTTGGTGTGTAGGTTTTCACTGTCACACTCAAGTACACCCTGTATTTCAATACTGAGACGACTGCTGCGCCACTCAAGAGCATCAGCAGCACACTGTAGTTGTGACACTTCCCCAGAAATATTAGAATTATCAATAAGTGCCATCCTTCGTTTTAGCTCTTTTGAAGCGAAAAGCTTCTCTACGCCAGCTTTTCGAGCCGTCAGGGGGCCGCAAGTTTGACCTTCCATGTAGCTAGAGGTCGCCGTGGCCGCAAGTTTCACCTTGAATGTCGCTAGAGGTCACCGTGGCCGCAAGTTCCACCTTGAATGTAGGTATAGGTCAAACAAGGAAATGACAACTGTCCCACATATCTCGACGGACACCCGAACAGCGCCCATAAGGGAAGGAAAATGAAATGAAAATTGGTTTTAAGGAAAGAAAATTACGCGTCTCACATATCTCGGTGACTCCCGAATCGCACCTTAAGTGAAGGAATGTGAAATAAAGCTGGTTTTAAGGAAAGAAAATGACTCCTGTCTCAGATATCTCGGTGGACACTCGAACCACGCCGTAAGCGAAGAAAAATTAGTTTTTTTTAAGAAAACGAAATGACGCCTGTCTCACATTGCGCCATTTCCTTCCCCAAAAACCAATTTATTTTTCAATTTGGCTTTCTGAAATTATCTGAAGGGTTTGCGTGTCGTTTGGAACCGCATTTGGTTCCATATCTCCCCATACAACAAGCAATAATACAGTTGTAAATGTCGCCGAAGCCATATTAAATAAATGCTCTCTTGTGTGAGTGCCTTTAATGCCGTTTCGAAGAAAGCAAGTTGATTAACAAAAAAAAGCTTACTGGCTATCTATGGAAACCGCCAGTCACTCGACCGCAAATGTAGCCAGGTAGGTGCAGCTTTTCGCTTTCGGCCAGTGTTAACCAGAGCTAAACCACCAGCAATTTTTTTTATATCTTTCTGTTGGCTATCTAGGCGGTTTTTCTTAAGGTCTCAAGGAAAATGAAAAAAAGAATGCTCCAGATCCCTTAATATACTCAAAATACAGTCACATAAACGTTGGGGTGCTGATAGGACATGTCTTTTACAAATTTATCGCTCCGTGGTACGTTCTACCTTAGATTACGGATATATAGTTTACGGGTCAGCGAGACATTCGCACCTGAAACGACTAGATCCAGCACATAATTTAGGTTTGCGTCTTTCCGCCGGTGCTTACAGGGCGTCGCCCAAAAATAGTATTTATGCAGTAATCAACGAACCGTCACTTACAGACAGAAGAATCATGCTCACATTCTCATACATTTAACAATCCGTTCGATGCCCAGACACCTATGTTAACCCATAGTCACAAAGTGCCCAACTAGAACACTTTTTAACAACAAACCGCTAGCTATCAGGCCACTCTTCCTGCGTTTTGAAGAGGTTTGCCAAAACCTCGGCGTACTAGATACATTACCTGACATTGCTCGCAGACGAGATCCACTGCCTCCTTGGTACAATTTTCCTGCAATCTGTGATCTCCCTCTTACACAGTTCCATAAAAAGCAAACTCCACAACAACGTATAGTACAGGAATTCCTTGCACTCGCAGAAAAATGCAGTATTTTTACGCAGTTTTATACAGATGGTTCAAAAACGGACGTTTATGCAGGAAGCGCAATAGTCCGAGGGAAGCCGGAGAAAACAGTACGACTTCCACAGTGCTCATCCATCTTCACTGCAGAATGTTACGCAGTCTGTGCGGCGGTAGAAAAAAAAGAAAACGAGAACCTCACCAACAGTATTATTTACACAGACTCACTCAGTATACTTACCGCTCTGCACTCTAGAAATGCAGTCACTCCGATTCCTGGTGACATCATACACAAGATAGCAACCGCCGCAGCTCGA
Source organism: Amblyomma americanum (assembly GCA_030143305.2). Classification (NCBI taxonomy): domain Eukaryota; kingdom Metazoa; phylum Arthropoda; class Arachnida; order Ixodida; family Ixodidae; genus Amblyomma; species Amblyomma americanum. Next base: position 49,375 of record JARKHS020001052.1, read on the forward strand.
GGACAAAACATAAAACTCTGCTGGGCTCCGAGACATGTCGGAATAAAAGGCAACAAAAGGGCAGATTTCTGAGCTGCTAAAGCTCGTGCCAAGGGAATAAAAAATGTAAATATACCTTTTAAGGATTGCATGAACTTGGTACAGCGTAAATTAAGAGAAAAATGGCAGTCGGCTTAGAACAGCGAAGTGAATAATACTCTACACTAAGTAAAGCCGATTTTAGGTGAATTTAAATCATGTGTGCACCAGGAACGTTTTAAGGAAGTGATTTTATGCCGTCTACGGATAGGCCACACGCACCTTACGCACAACTTCCTGCTAACAAAACAAGACAAACCTTTTTTGTGTATGCGGAGATGATCTTACGGTTAATCACATTTTATTTTCTCATGTGTGAAACAGGAAACACTAAGGAAAAAGTAATTTACTCAGTTTTATAATGAATGCATTCCTTTTCATCCAGAACTGATTTTAGATGACAATGCCTTTTTTAACATACCTTCTGTTTTTACTTTTTTAAAAGAAGCAGGCGTACTTGAAAACCTGTCAGTTTTGAATTATTGGTTCGTGTTACTACATGATACACCTCAGTCACTTTCTCATTGCTGAGAAAAAGGCTAAGGTTTTTATTTGGTTGGTTGGGAGCCTCAGGATCCCTGCCCAGCCAAGGATAGCCGCTGAGGCTACCTGGTCTTCTTAAAGGCTTTTACCATTAGCCATATACAAGTTTCTTCTCGGTTACTACCAGGCAGTACAATCTCTTTATGCCATCCTCACCATCGATGATTCTCCACATTTTTAAACATCCTACAGAAGCCGTATTCTATACTTTGAGCTTGGCGCATGATGGCCTTAGCTGCTTATGTGCCATAAGACCCAACACAGCACAACTCAGATTTGTGGGAGAGCATTTGTATGGATTCTTCGATGCCACCAATCTTACATGGCAAGTAAAGGATCACTGCGAATTTACTGTCTATATCGGCCAATTTGCTGATCAGTTCTGCATCCCCTCTCTTCTTCTGAGGAGCTGTGTCTTCACTGCTTGGGCCTTTACATAAATCACATGAGCACAACTTGTTACCGGTACTCCTAAAAGAAGAGCCAGCGGAAGAGGCCACGCACGAGCTGTGTTCTTACCACATGGACGTATGCTATAGCGTTGGAATGACTTGCTATAATATTACGTATATATCAGCTTGTGTTGCAAGCCGCTTTAGACATTTTACTGTAGAAACAACCTCGAAACATTGCCTTTTGATCTATAAGAAACAGTCTAGAAACAAAGTTAGAAATTCAAAGCAAGCCATGGATCTGCTATCATGTCGTAATAAAAAGCAAACAGCGCCTATAAACAAAACAAATATCTGTTTTGTCTAGTTTGAGCTGGAGATAACAAAAAACTAGCTGATTCATGTTTCTATGTAAAACAACTAGCGAAGAATATATTCATAAACGGTTGCAAGGGAATATCTCACTTAGCAGTAGAAGAGTACAGCATATACGTGTTCGCATCTCAGTTCGGCCCATCAGTACGCATAGAGTGCTTTTTCAGTCTTTCCTGTCGCTCTCGTAGCAGTCCGCAAGTCAGAAAAATGATAGACGAAATCTGTTCAAATTGAAACGATCTGTCAAACCACTCATACCTGCTAAACATACTGGCGCGGGCAGAGGCAATATTTTTTTTTGTTTTTTTAGATGGTCTCACCGCAGCACCATGCAGTACCAAACCACCTACACATAAAAAAATTCCAGGACGCATAAGCTTCCCCTTTAAAGGGACTGTGAATGGGATCTGTAGTTATCTGTAGTTAAAATTTGAATTTCAGGGTCTTCGCTCCTTTCCCTCTCCTTTCGTCACTTTTTGCACGCTGGAAGGTAGGCGCTTTTTCGCCGACCCCCCTGTGGGAGCGGAGCTTCCCGACCCGCCGGAGCTGAGCGGCTTATTGGCTGCGGCCACGGTAGCTGCCTGATGTCTGAAAGAATCTAACCAATGGCCACCTCTCACCTTGTCTACGCAGACGCGGGGGACGGAGGAGGGTGCGAGCATGAAAATGTCGCCGGGAATGGCTCGCCAACTTCGACGCGAGATTGTGGGTCGTCTGCTGCGTGTAGAAGAGTATTATTTGGCTCTGGTTTTCATGGCAACTCAGAGCAGTGATTAAGTGAGTTAATGTGCTCTCCTCGGAAGGCGTTTCAGAGCCCTTTTAAGAGTTGAATGCGACAGCGTTATCGGCTCCCGGTCGCATCGCCTTCGCTTATCGCAGTGGTTGACACCCGCACAAAACATGACGCACACAGGTCAGGTCGCCGCTGCCTGCCCATCTGAAGCCTGAAGAGGTCGCGAAGGGTTGCGTCCACGCTGCCGCCCGCAGGGGCGAAACCGTCGTGATATATCACCGGGCTCCGCTTTCGGACCAGTTGACGTCTTCAAAGGTTTCGCCTGCCGGTCCGTCAAGTTCAAATCCGCAACTTCTTTGCGATGTTAGTGCACGTTAAAGAATCCCAGGTCGCCGAAGTTACCGAAGCCCCCCCCCACCCCCCCCACCCCCCCCCCCCCCCACCCCATCCTACGGCGTCTCTCGTAGCCTGAGTCGTTTTGGAACTTAGAACTCCATAAACCCAAACTCAAAGAGTAGACGGTCTTAACACCTATCGTACCTCAGCGCAAGCTATTCGCATTTACTTTCATCCATAAAACATAGATGGCACTTATTTGCCACAGCTAGGATTAAGGAACTCAAAAGAGTGCCTGTAGGTGGAACGAGAGGAACGAATGAAGCTAGAAACTCAGGTCGCCGAGTCGCTTAAGAGGGAGGGGACTAATGCCGACCTGTTGGAACCAGGAGGCTCGTCGATCCTACAGTGCTGTAGCACAGCAGGCTTTGAGTGGGGAATAGAGAGGGGTAAAAACGGGCATGGTGACGCGCGACAGTAGCGCACGGCGGCGGGAGAGACATCTAGCGGGATCCGGAGGGCAACAGTCGCAGTCAGGACGCGAACGGTTAGAGCGCGGGAGGGTTCTTGTAGTCGGTGACATGCACAGGATGGCATTCACTACGGTGGTGCCACTGGCAAGAGGCTGGGTAGTAGGATATGTCGCCAGGCAACAGCTTTTTTGGGGGGACCCTGAGCTCTGAGGGAACCAGTGTAGACAAGGAAGAACCAAGGTCAAAGAGACGATGGAACCATAAGAGAAGAAATAGACACAAGCGCCAGGGCCAAGTTAATACGGATATAGGTTATATTAACGTGCAAGGTGTCAGGAATGGACTGAAATGGGAGGAAATAGAAGAACAGTAAAGGAAGGAGGAATAACTGGCATATGGTTTAGTGGAAACGCATCCTAGAGACGAAGCAACCACCCTGTAACCCAGACTACGCATGAGAATATTGCAATAGAACAGAGGCCAGCAGAAAGGGGGTGGAATTGGGGCATTCATTCATAAAGGTATGAATTTTCAAAGGGTTAAACATTTATGGCTAAAAAGAAAAGTGGCAGGGGAGCAAACATTCCTTGGCTTTTTATACCTGTGGGCAGGAGCTCATGCCAAAGAGGAAAACAGGAAAATGTTAGAATGTATTGCAGGCGACATTGATGAGGTAGGAGGACAGGGCGAGATAATTATATTAGGCGACATGAATGCACACATAATGGAAGATGGAGAAATTAATTTTATTAAATATATATAAAGGTAACAAAGTGCTTAAAAATGGGCAACAAATGCATCAGGGCCTATAAAGATACAGCGGGAGCTAAGGCAAGGATGTCCTCTGTCTCCTTTTTTGTTCATGTTGTACCTGCAAGGGTTAGAGACCAAACTTGAGAGGAGCGGACTAGGGCTCAACCTTTCTTTTTTTAAGCAAGGGGAAAGGATTAAAAAATCATTACCGGGACTAACATGCGCGGATAATATTGTGCTAATGGCTGACAACAAGGAAGATTTGCAGAAGTTGATAGACATTTGTGGTACAGAGGGAGATAGTTTAGGTTTCAAGTTTAGTAAAGAAAAATCTGCAGTCATTATATTTAATGATGGCGGCGAGCTTAGAATACAGGAGTTCGCGCTAGAAGTAGTGGATGAGTACAAGTATCTTGGGGTGTGGATAAATAACGGTGCTGAGTATCTGACAGAGCATGAAAAATATGTAATGAATAAATCTAGTAGGAATGCAGCTGTCATGAAAAATAGGACACTGTTGAATTACAATAGGTATGAAGTGGTAAGAGGGATCTAGAAAGGGGTGATGGTTCCTAGCCTGACTTTCGGTATGCGGTCCTGTGCATGAGACCAGACGTTCAAGCAAGGTTAGAAATCAAACAACGCGGCGTGGGGAAGCTAGCTTTGGGAGCTCATGGCAGTACACCAAATCGGGGGGTACAGGGTGATATGGGATGGGCGTCGTTTGAAAGCAGAGTAGCTAGCAGTAAGATAGCATATGAGGAGCGATTGAGAAAAACGGGGGAATAGCGGTGGGCTAGGAAACTTTTCAGATACATGTATATACGGAATGTGGACACGAAATGGAGAAAGCGAACTATAAAATTGACAAGCAAATATCTGGACAGCATTAGGTGGGCATATCGGCAATTATCTGTTAAGAAAAAGGTTAAAGAAACAGAGAGAGCTCTGTGGAAAACAGGGATTCTGACGAAATCGGCACTGGGAACATAAGCATAAGCAGGGTCATTAAGCAGGAAATTGCCAAAGAAAATATCTATGATAATTGAAGGGGAGGCTCTTTGTTGTTTGAGGCCAGGACGGGAGTTTTGCGGACAAAGACATATAGAGTCAGGCACCAAGGGATAGACATATTGTGCGTTGCGTGCGGAGAGGGGGAGGAAACGGCTGAAGACTTGATACTTTTCTGTAAAGGGCTTCACCCTACAGTGGAAAGCAGTGGGGCTGATTTATCCAAGGCATTGGAATTTAAGGACAGTGAAGGGAAAGTAGATCTTAAGCGGGTAGAAGTAACCAAATGAAATTATCTGATTGGTGGATAAAATCAAGACAAGAGTAAAATTTCACAAGTCATGGCTAGGTGTCTTGAACCACCGCCCGATTTATAGGGTTCAGCCTCATCCATCCACCCACCCACCCATCCATCCATCCATCCATCCATCCATCCATCCATCCATCCATCCATCCATCCTCCATCCATCCATCCATCCATCCATCCATCCATCCATCCATCCATCCGTCCGTCCGTCCGTCCGTCCGTCCGTCCATCCGTCCGTCCGTCCGTCCATCATGGCAGTCAACCGAAATGCTTTATAGACTAGAACACCATTGTTGTTGGGTTCCGTTTCACAATTCGCATACTCACTACTAAGGTACGCATCAGTACAAAAAGACAGTTCATGAAGTCAAAGCGGAGAACGCATTCTCTAGGCCGACTTCTATTCATTTCGACCCAACGAGCATTCGTAGCGTGTTCTGCCTCGCAACCTGAAATACTTGGTTTCGATTCCTGCCATCTCCACAAGATGTTTCCTTCGGATATTGTCGTGTTACAACGCTGGCAACGCCAACAATGCCGACACCGGCTTTTCTGCCCCCTCTCTCATTCCCCTTGTTTTTTTGCCGTGATTCTGCATATATATAAAAAATTGCGCTCTTTCCGTCTTCTTGACTTTTTCCTGTGTTTGTTTCTTTTGAATGCGCAACGTTTTCTTCAAAGACCTTAACTCTATCACGTTAAAGTGTTCGCTTATCGCTGGGTTCAGTAGCCGTGCAAAGCAACTTTGGTTTCACGTGTTCCCGCGTCGGCGTTCAGGTTATCGCCCTCTTGACCTAATCTGCTTCCGCCGACTGTGAAGGGGTGTAAAGAGTATGTGTGCATACGGTATCTACTGGGCGGAGAGCTGGAATGGACACGTATGTTAAACAGGTGATCTAAGTGTTTAGTATTGTAAGGGGGCGAGCTTGGAAGCGAATGCCGAGATGGGTCACCGACGTGCCCTAATGAGGGCGCGGGAAGAGGCGCCCGTAAGCCGACAGTACACGTTGAGGGCGGGAGTCAGACATGCTCATCTCCCCGAAGAGCGGGGAGCGTTTATTATCTTTTCCCTTTCCCCCGTGCAGCTGGGTGCCGCTGAGAAGGCGCCTGCGGTGTCCTTGGCATCTGCTACCTTGGGGAATCGTCACACTAAGGAAACGGTGCATCTTGCAAACGTTAATCTTTGCTTCCTCGTTCACTTGGGGGCATAAGAGGTCTCTGTGCAATGCATACTGCAGACAAAAGACAGGGACAGGGGAGAGGAAAAGTACAACTTAAATAAAGATGCAAACAATTTATTAGGCAACGTGGCACTCGCCACCACACTAATTAAAGGAGAATGTTAATAGTATTTATCTGTCTGTCTACCCAGAAGTCAAGGAAGATTAGGTGAGGGCATTAGAGACCAGACCACACTTCCGTTGCAGACGTCTTGTGGCCTACCTTCAGACTAAAATGCATTTTCAGAGAAGCTAGCTTTTCAGCACGTTTGTCGAACATGCCAGTTTCAAACTAGCCTGCCTGTCCGAGGAGTATGAGGTTGGTGGTGGTGGTTAAAACTTTTATTTGTTGGAATAGAGTTTGGGAGCCACAGCCCGGCTGGAACCTTTCGCGGTTGAATTCTTCGAGCCGGCCGAGGGCTCAGATCGTGGTGCGAGCGGTTTTAAAGGGGCATGGGACCATTTTTCAGACTCAAGCTCTTTATCGCACGTTTTTCGCTATCCATCTGAGAGCTGGACTAAATACGAGCTCATTTGGTGCAGCTAGTAATTTGTAATTGAATTTTTAAAAGTTCTCCTGAACCATGTGTATGGTCGGGCAACACCGATACGCTCGCGGTTCGTGATGACATAGACTGATAGTTACCTGCTTTCTGGAGTTGAAGGTGGACAAAGGAAATGAATGCCTTTGTCCTTTCCTTTTCTGTGCAGTTTCTGCCGGTCTCAGCCACTTGACAATGTGCCACGAGCGGACTCGACTCGAGTAGTCGCGCTCGCTCGGTTTTTCAGTTTTGTTGCAGACAACACTGCCAGTCCATGACGTCACTCGGGCTTCTTCAAGATGGGCGTGGCTGCCAGAAGGAAAGGCTTAGAGCCGATAACTTCAAATTACAATTTATAGTTCAAATGCCCGCGTAGAGCCCTCCATCTTGTTTTTTTTTTAATGCGCACAATGACGTCCTGGCTCGTAGCTTCAGCGTAACAGCACGATTTGTTGGTAAACCATATCATGACCCCTTTAAGTGGAGGTAACGACGGTGTGTGCTCTGAAGTGGGACAATTAGTGTATTTATAGACATGCTTCACACAAGGGGTATATAACAAACCAGAAAAGCACAGTGGCACGTGGCGGCGTGCTATCTATTGGCTGCCGATGGCACACATCTGTCCACGAGATACTTAGTGGGTCAGCCACGCGCACAGCCCTCGAGTAACCGCGGTAGTGAGAGCACAAGCGACCGCACTCATACACTTACTTCGCCGCCGCATTGGAAGACTTTGTTTTGCTGCACAAAATTCTTCACATTTGAATCAATCAAGCACCTTACATTGTGCATAGCACCCACATATCTCATCTCGCTACGCATCCGTTTAAGATAACTCGGCCTGTTGCTCGCACAGCAACGTTTTCAGCATCTTTCTTTCCACGAACAGCTGTGGACTGGAGTGAGCGAGTGAATAAACTTTATTGCTCTAATAAAGGAGTCTTGCTGCTTGCCCGAAGATTGCCGATGTCTTCCAGGCTGAGCGTGGTTGGCGCCCCTAGTCCAAGGCACCACTGTCCCTGGCCATCCGGCATGCGTGCCTCACTAGGTCTCTTTGGACCTTCAGCTGGCTGCTGGTTAGCCTGTCCTCCCACTGCTCCGCATTTTGCTCTTTGTTACCTCGGAAAGCTACATTGTGTATGCATTCCCATGTGATATGATACAGCGTGGGGGTTGCCCCGCACCCCGGACATGTATCCCTATACTGCTCCGGATACATCTCATGTAGAATGTGAAGGTTGTGGAAGGCTCCTGTTTGGAGTCTTCTCCAACATGTCGCTTCATATTGTGTTAGCAGAGGATGTGGTTGGGGATATTTGCGTCTTCTGCCTTTGATGAGGTTGAGGATAGCTGCGTACGTGAGCTCTACCGTCATCTCCGGGCCGTCCGAGGCGTTTGACGCACCAGCTTGGATAATAAGCTCGCGAGCTAGCTTGTCCGCCTTCAGATTGCCTTCGACTCCGGCGTGTCCGTGGACTGGAATGCCCTTCCCCACGAAGCCGCCATTACATGTACATCTTCATTGCTTGAAGCCGTGACAATCCATTTTCAAAGGCAATGGCATGGACTTCGTTTTTTCTTCAAATATCCCTAACCCCACCCCATAAGTAATACCTCCAGAAGGAGGTCTTTAAGGAAAATTAGGCGAAGTAAAGTGAATAAAACAGTGCTCTCGCAATGCATAGAGCATCGCTTAAAAATGGGTCCATGAAGTGTTTTGATGGTCTATGTTGAATTTTGCAGGCATAGCCGTGAGCAAAAGTTCTCAAAATTGTGAAAAAGAACTTATCTCACCCTCTGATTGGACACGCTACTAAAAATATTACTCCTTAAGCGAAGCGCATATAAATTCTGTAATTTAGATTCTTCCACTTATCATTCTAAGTAATTTATCTCACTTTATAGTGCGTAGCCCTTATTACCTGCGTACTCAAGGGTGAAAACGCTTCTTTCTCTCTTATTCAATACCATGCGCTGAATGCGTATTCACTGAATTAAAGCGGTCCGCTTATTGGACACCGCCAGTTCTTAAAATAATGCATTTAATGTAGAAGGCACACAATTATAAACTGAATTCGCCTATTGCGCCTATTCTGAATGTCGGGATGATGTTTTAGGTTTCGTTTGGTAATGAGATTTGCCCCAAAGTGACTCAGGCTATGAGGGACGCCGTAGTGGAGGACTCCGCATAATTTCGAACACTTGCGGTTCTTTAACGTGGGCTGACACCGCACAACACTCGGGGACATTTAGGGTAGGCATGGTCGCCTATTCACCTGACATGAAGCGTTAAGGGAATGGCTCTCGCTATTGTGGTATCAGCGTGAAATAGACCAAATGCAAATTAGCTGCGCTAGCTCTTAGTGGCGGTTGATTTGCATTGTTTGTCTTGGTTTTGTTGTTTATCGTTGTTATTTTTTGTTGTTCGTGAAATTGCTACCTGATTAAATTGGTATACCAAGTGTATTCTGTGTGTTGTGTGTGTTTGCACGGCATAGACGAAACACGGTTTATACATGACACAATGTTTATTACAGTCGTTCTAAGCAATTTCTTTTAGCGAACGCTATCTCATATGCCTATTTTATACAGGCACTGCATTCCGGAGAGTCAGGACTTCGCCTCAGCACTCTTCGCAGCTTTGGTACTGCTGCAGGGAACTATTGAGATGGAGTATCTAGCTAACGCGTTGTCGTCTCATAACGATTAATAAGCGCCCCGTAATTTTTCAATTTCCAAGTTACCTTGGATTAGTGGATGGACGACACGTAAAAAAGTCACCAAGAAAGAACGTCACACCCTAGTACTACATCTCAAGGAAATAAAGTACATATATTGCAGCATACTATGGACGGTTAATGTGCGTCGCACGGAGAGACCGGATTATGTAGGTGACGACCTCGACATAACTATACACACCAAGCAACAGATGCAAAACACAAGGCCTCCAAAGTATTGACAATACAAATTACACACATCTGGCATGACACAGTCAGATACAAAGTGGCCCTGATCGATGACAGGCCTTCAGTGTTGGTGACACAGCCGGCAGAGTGGCTCACCTCTGTATGTGCCTTAGGTTCACGGTCTTTTATGAAACAAGAATAACCTTGTGCACCGGCGCGAAAAGCAAACCTTGTACTCCTAGCTGTGTATGATGGCGAATACGATGACTGATAGAGGCTCAAGTAGCGTGTTGTCGCAGTACTTGTGTGTACGAGTAGCTACGTACGAGTAGACAAGAAAGGAGGTATAGATGGAAGACGGTGGCTTGCGAAAGAAACTCTTTATCGCGCTTACTTGTGCCTTCAAGAAAAGAAGGAAACTAAGCTTCGCCGATACTGACACGTGTGCTTGGCAGCCGCTGTTGTCGACCGCGTTCTGCTCAAACATAGCGCAAAGCGTCTAGGCTAGGCGCATACTTTGGCGAGATGTCTCAAGCGTTGTGGCTATGCACTTGGCTGACCACGATCTCTCGTGTTTAATCTAATCGCGTGGTGGAAACATAATACTGGATATCTCGTCCAGTGGAGTCAAGCTGGAAACGAAAACAGCGTGCTCTTCTTGTGATGAAGAAAAACTATGGAAGGAAGAAAGTAACAGGCATAGAACAAGAGCCGCCGCGGTGGCTCTGTGGTTATGGCGCTCGGCTGCTGACCGGAAAGACGCGAGTTCGATACCGGCTGAGGCGGTCGAATTTCGATGGAGGCGAAATTCTAGAGACCCGTGTACTGTGCGATCCCAATGCACGTTAAAGAACCCCAGGTGGCCGAAATATCCGGAGCCCTTCACTACGGCGTCCCTCATAGCCTGAGTCGCTTTGGGACGTTAAACCCCCATACACAATAGAACAAGGGAGACATTTGCGGCAGTGCACACGGCGACCCAGGTGACGTCAGCTCAAAATTTCAGGCACATTCCTCTTGTCAAGAAATTAGTCATAACTGGAGTGTAAAGCATGTGTAAATGTTTTGTCTTGCGTTCTCTAGTGCGAACAATAGTTCGTCAGGCACTCCACGCGAAAAAAATGCCTCCAAGTTTGATGAAAGAAATTCCCTCCACTGTTAACTAATTGCAATGTATTCATTGAAAGCACCTTCATTTAGAGACAGTCGCACTGACTTCCTTTGCTGCTAGAAGCCATGCAGCAGCCGCTCTTGCATCCTGCGTGAAAGGAGCAGCGGTGAAATGGTCTGAGAGTGTAGCGTGGGGATATAACATGGCTAGTGTTGGAGTAGCTGGGAGCAGGAAGCAGTCGTGGAAAGGTGAGCGAGGGAAGGAAAATAGAGGGGGGGGGGGAGCTGCGGCGTGGGCAGACGACGCCCGTCACGACAACCTCAACAAGTTTCCAACGAACGTTGCCCGTACAGGTGTCGCTGTAAGAAAAGAATTGTTTTATCGAATTAGGGCGCATACATTTCAAATGATGTTCGAAAGCACTTTAAACTTCATCACGATGGCCAATGTTTAATACATGGTTCTGGAGTGGGAAGAAGGGAAGGGCATTTAATCTCCAGCCTAAGTTCTTAGACTGGCTACTACAGTGGGTCATATAGCGATGATATATGCTCTTACCATATACTCGTAATGTCCACGTAGCGCTCTCCGTTCGAGAAGCATTGAAGATTGAGAGTCTTGACGCACGTGGCTGCAACCAACGGCTACTTCACAACAGTTCAGGAGAGCAAGCTGCTGGGCTAGTTGGTGATGCATGTTGTAAACTTGGAAGCGCAAAAAAACCGGACGACGGACAGTGTAAGGAAACACAAAAACAGGTTCACGAGCGCTACTACCAACTGTTTATTCATGCTGAGGTACAGAAGTTATATAGGAACAGAATTGTCGAGCATGCGCGTGGAAAAGGCACACAAACCGCACAATCACACAAACCGCACATCAGACATGCGCACAAGTTAATCAAAAAAAGAATCTAAAAAGGCACATTCCGATGAATAAACGTGCACAGACGTGTCACTGACACAACGATCGGACAGCTTTCGGATATAATAAGCCTCTAGAACGAGCCTAGCCTTATCATTCCCGCTCTTGCCTAGAACCATGGTTTTCTCCAACCTTACCCTACATGTGCACGAAGCAATGTGACGCACGATATTAGCACTAGTGTCTTTGTTTTCTATGTTTTTGGCATGCTCCCGTAGCCGGTCATTAATACAGCGGCCAGTTTGGCCAACGTATGAAGCCCCACATGAGAGGGGAATGCAGTACACCACTCCTATTGCACATTTGGTGTAGGCGATCCCATGTTTTTTGTTGCAGCCCCTGCCGGCACACCCCATGATGCGGGGGCATAGCTTAGATAGCTTATTGGGTGCTGAGAACACCAAAGGCACACGGTGCCTGCCCGCCACTTTTTTTTTTTTAGGTTGTGCGTGAGTTGGTGTACGTAAGGGACCACCACCGGCGTCGAAGAAGGGTGCTCAGACCTTTTCTGGGCGCCTTTGTGCTTCTGCAGGAGGGTTTCAGCAACAGCTGAAATGACCGGGCCAGGGAAGCCTGCAGATAGAAGTCGCTCAACCTGATCATTGACACTCTGTTGAATTTTATGAGGGCAAGATTTTTGAAGCGCAGACTCCAGGCAAAGCGACGCAATACCTCGTTTAACCACCTTGGAATGAGCCGAGTCGTAGCTGAGGAGCTCTTTGTTGGCTCGGGGGGAGTACATCCAGCAAATATGGTCTCGGCAGAACAAAAGCTTGAGGTCTAAAAAACGCAACGCCTGACTTTCGTGAACCTGTTTTTGTGTTTCCTTACACTGTCCGTCGTCCGAGTTTTTTTGCGCTTCCATGTTTACAACATACTTCACAACAATTTAGAGCTGTTGGCCATCCCGCAGTTCTCGTTATTGTATACCTTACAGTATAACGAAATGAAGCACTTTTTTTCGTCCGCGATCTTCTTTTTCTCCTTGCTGAAATTTACTGCACTCAGACTGTCACTGTCAGGAAGTGACGTTGACCTAGGCGCCCATGTTATCTATGTTATGGCCGCGATAGTTTCGCTAAGCTCGTTCATTTCTTCCTGTACTTCTGTCACACCGATAGGAACTGATAAAGCGGAGAGAGAGCCATAACAGTCTCTTTCTAGCGCGCCTCTTGCACGTATCAGCTGCAATCTCCTCACCAGTCGCGTCTCTTATGCTGGCACCCCCTTCGAAAACGTCGTTCTTCGCACTCCGAGCACGGGTCAACTGAAATTCGGTTCGCATAGACTCGGCTTTTCACAATGGCCACACATCGCGCATCGCTCGTCAGCTAACTAGTTAGGCCGGTAACAGGACCTAGGCTTCAGTGCTCACACTAGGCTGCGTTGTGAGCGCCTCTTTCTTGGCAGCGATGGGCCGATGGCCACCGTTTCGCAGCGTCCCAGCGTTCGGCCCCGACTCGCGATGGAGCTGGATCAGCGCGTGCTTCTGCGGCTGCGTCCTCTTCTTGTCCACGGCGACTCCATGCGTGTCTGGCATCTTCTTCTACGGTATCCTCGACACTTACGGGGTGACCAGAGAACAGGCGTCTTGGCCCGTGGCTCTGGCGGGTACAATGTCAGCTTTAGCAGGTGAGTGGACCATTCAGGAGTCACGCAGAAATATTAAGCCACCCTTGGTGGTCCTGTGGATGCATATCATTTGTTATACTTCCTCTGAGTCACCAGAGTATTGTTGAGAAGGTGGAGAACAAACAATACAGGCAGTCTTGCTCTCCTGCCCTGCCCTGCATTACGTTCGTTGCACTTCCCTGCCTTGCCTTAATTTTCCTTTCCTTGCCTTGTACTGCTTGCCTTGGATGGGTTGCAAACGCAGTTCCTTTGCTTCGCCTTGCACTCCTCGTCTTGCACTGCCTTGCTCTGACCTGCCAGCCTTTGTCGGCCTGCGCTTCGTCACCGTCATGTGGCATGCAACGCTGAATTTCCTCAGCCCTCGGCGAGTCAGCGTGAAGTCACGCGCAGCCTGGTACGCAGAATGTTGTAGCCACCCCCCCCCCCCCATCCCCCTACCCCTTTGCAACAGCCCAAGTTGTCGCAGCGCGAGGGTTGCGTGCCGCCTGGGGTCGTTTTTCTCTAAAAGTGTAAAAACGAATTGCAAACAGAACGCCAGCGCATATGGTTGAGATCGGTGAATTGAACAGAGCTGAAACAGCTGCGTAAGCTTAACTTTTTTGCCTTCCTAAAGGAGTGTAGACACCTAATTTTGGCGGCATGTTTTCTTCTCTACAATGTTACGAAAGAGACTACTACGAATGAATCGCCATGTGATATTCGTCTACGCCCACTAAATAATTTATAATCGATTTGCTGCTTCGGTTTCGGTTTCAACAGTTGAACGATGGCTCTAACATCAAAGAGCGCTTCTGTGTCACGTGAGGCATAGAAAAATGTCGATATAATTGCTGCTTCATCGTTTTAATTTACTGCAGTGCTCAAGTCAGCCTTCTTCAAGAGGCGGAATGACAGCGAATGTGGAAGCAGCGGTTACATTGGAGTTTTTTTATGTCCGACGTGGCCTGCAAGCACACGTTGACCTCACTGTCCATATTCGGCATTTGAAACTGAAACTGAAACAGCACGAGAAAGAAATGCGATTATAAATTATTTAGGGGGCGTAGGAGAATACTACGTGCTAATAAACGCACAACAATGCCTTACGCATCATTACAATCAAGAAAACACGCACCCAAAAGTTAGGCGTCTATACTCCTTTAACTTCGCACACATTTGCTTTGTTCTGAGCGAGTTTCCTCTCAAACTCGGAAATCTAAAACTGATGTTGAAGCAAGCCGTTTCTGTGCAGGATGAATTATATTAATAAAGCGTTTTGAATTGTTTCATGCGAAAGCAGGGTTCAGGCTGTTTGTCACTAATTTTTTTCTTCTTTTCGCAGGTCCTTTAGCAGGCGTGCTCTGCAAGCATGTATCGTGCCGAGCAGTGCTGCTCACCAGTGCCTTGCTGTCGGGGATCACGGCCAGCGCCTGCTACTGGGCAGAAAGCGTCCTCTTCTTAACCATCGTCTTCGGCCTCATTCATGGTATGCTAACTAACACTACTAGATGACGTAGCATTAATGGAGATTAACGTGTCTGTAAACGTCGCTGGCCCCTGTACTGATCACAAAATATGACTTGGCATCACCAGAAGACCTTACAAACCACATTAGCCCGAAAGAAATTAAAGTTATGAAAGTAAGTTATGAAACAAATCAGCAGCTTTTGAGGACTGTGAATCGATTACGCAAGATAAGGTATTTCTACATAAGGATCAACATTTTTGCAATAGCAGATGCCAAACAAAGTACAACGTTTACACTTCCAGGCATCCCCGGGATGGATTAATTATAGCAGTAAGGGTTTTCCCTCAAGATAACTACATTAAACTCTATGCTCTGGCTTGCAGCGTAGGTACTTCTAATGTTGTTTCCATTGTTAGTATCCTTGCACATATCTGCTTCGCTTAATTTATTGGAAGTAAAAAATATATACGAATACAATTTAGGCAGGCAGTGCCGTTTAAGTGTCCAACGAGAAAGTGTCGTTTTACGGAAATTGCATCATAAAAACCTAATTATCCCATCTACAGCACCCGAACTCCAGAATGATGGAAAGTTCCGAAATATCGCACTGCCCATGGACAACCAACACTCTGTATAATCTTCCGCAATTATTGAATGCTGTAGAAAAAGAAGGTACTGATGTATTGAATATGTCTCTTCCAATTATGTACAAATATTTTGCTGCTCATACTCCCTTTTGTGAATGAACACAAAGGTTTATCTTCATGCTCAATTACATTACATTGTTTTGTTTTTGAAAAAAAATTGTCCAGGTGTCCGAAAACGGTGTTATATTGAAACATTTATTTAAGCTTATTTTATTGTATGGTGCAATATAGTGCTCCTTTTCTTCTCTCTTCGCAAAAAAAAATGTGACATTGTATCTGTCTATTGCTACGCTCTGCTGCTGTGTACACTGCAAGGGGGCGGAGGATTTCTCAACCCGCAAATGCAAAGCTTTTCCCTCCACCTCCTTCCACTTCTTTGTGGACAATAAAACATGTATGTATGTATGTATGTATGTATGTATGTATGTATGTATGTATGTATGTATGTATGTATGTATGTATGTATGTATGTATGTATGTATGTATGTATGTAGGCATGCATGCATGCATGCATGCATGCATGCATGTATGTATGTATGTATGTATGTATGTATGTATGTATGTATGTATGTATGTATGTATGTATGTATGTATGTATGTATGTATGTATGTATGTATGTATGTATATGTGTATGTATGTATGTATGTATGTATGTATGTATGTATGTATGTATGTATGTATGTATGTATGTATGTATGTATGTATGTATGTATGTATGTATGTATGTATGTATGTAAGGCCGCCGCGGTGGCAGAGTGGTTATGGCGCTCGGCTGCCGGCCCGAAAGACGCGGGCTCGATCCCGGCCGCGGCGGTCGAATTTCGATGGAGGCGAAATTCTGGAGGCCCGTGTACTGTGTGATGTCATTGCACGTTAAAGAACATCAGGTGGTCGAAATTTCCGGAGCCCTTCACTACAGCGTCTCTCATAGCCTGAGTTGCTTTGGGACGTTAAACCCTCATAAACCTAAAGACCAAACAGTATGTATGTATGTATGTATGTATGTATGTATGTATGTATGTATGTATGTATGTATGTATGTATGTATGTATGTATGTATGTATGTATGTATGTATGTATGTATGTATGTATGTATGTATGTATGTATGTATGTATGTATGTATGTATGTATGTATGTATGTATGTATGTATGTATGTATGTATGTATGTATGTATGTATGTATGTATGTATGTATGTATGTATGTTGTTTTCACTGCCGATGATGTTTCAACATCTTGGGGTTTATTTACAATGGCCGCATGAACCGCAATTGTTCGTTTATCGCGACCCCGCATCCTGTTGACAATGCACTTGAAGCAACGAGCTCGAAGCAATGGCCACCCAAGTCGTCCGTGATTGCCTCAGGACGGCTTGAGAATGCCACCCTTGTAGAAGCTTTGGCCTCGAGCTGTGTTTTTCCACTCAACTAACAAGTTCTTTTGCTGCCGCAAGCGCCACCCAATTACACGTTTGATAGTTGCACGTCAGGTGGAATGGCTTCCTCTCTGCCTCTTATCTCCAACAACATGTGGTCAGTTACTAAACGTTAATTTACAGCCTTCGTCAAAAGTTTGGAGCCCACTGCGACCGTGGTATAGGAGCGGGAGCGAATTCACTATCTAGTGGTCCATCTTAGGCCACGACCACAGTGAGATCTATGTTTCTTGCGGAGTATGTATACATTACCTGCCTACATATTTATAGGAAGCCGCAACTCGAGGCTGCCTGTGAGCCATTAAAGAAGCTTTTTTTATTTCATTTCCGCGCACGTGTCTGGCCTGTTCGTAAGTAGACCTTCCTCAGCGGCCCTTCTTTTGATCACAAGAGATACACTTTCCCATGCTATGGTCCTTTGTTAGTTTATAATGAGGACCGGTGCAGTTCACTGTAAACAGCGACATTCTTATGATTCATGTTCTGCGCTGATTTCTTTCACTTCTTTCTTTCAAACTCATGTTGCAGGTACTACCCTTTGCGGCTTGTTCGTCGCTGCCAACGTGCTGGTGGCACAGCATTTTGAGAAGCTAAGGACCACAGCCTGCAGCCTTGTATTCACAGCGTCCGGACTGAACGCTACTCTGCTTCCTCCTCTAATCGAATTCTTTCGGACGACGTACGGCGTTCGAGGAGCGTTCCTTCTTTATGGGGCAGTTCTGCTCAACAGCATCCCAGCCGTTATCGTGCTCAGGAGTCCGTCATGGTTAAACTGCAGGAGCCCGGCGGACAAGGAAGGACAGCCGTTGAATGGAAATGCGAACGAAAAATACGGTTTGGTCGAGCCTTTAAACCAAGTAAGCACCGTAATAACGTGGTCAGAGGGCGAGTACTGCACCGAATCTAAGTCAACGGGCCTTGAGCGAGCAGCTACACTCAGCCGTAATTTAGATCAGGGTGAGAAGAATGGGGGCCTTGCCGTTGTGAAGAGTGTCTCAACTGCGCTTGCAGTGAAAAAGAAGACAGTTTTTGTTAGGTTTCGCAGCACTGTAAGACAATTTCTTCAGCTGTCTTTCCTGTTTAGTGCCCTCTCTTTCGCAGCCATAATTTTCACCGCCGCTATATTCGTCATGATTCCAGCAGACATGGCGAAGGACAAGGGACTGGATCCTTCATGTGCGGTGTATCTTCTACAGGGCTTTTCAATAGGGGACATTGTGTTCAGGGCCCTCAGTGGCTTCGCCATTGATTCTCAGACGTTGTCGTTGGAGTCCGTGATGTTTCTCGGATTTGTGGTGCAGGGCATAGTTTTCGAGTGGCTAGTCTGGGCGGATACACTGCCAATGATGATCGCAGCCGCTACCGTTCTGGGTACGGCCTTCGGCTCTAGGGTAGGTCTGCCGGCGCCTCTTCTCGTCATAGAGTTTGGCATCCGTCCTCTACCCATGATGATGGGTGGACTTGCTTTCTTCACCGGCGTCAGCCTTCTTGTACGGCCACCCATTATAGGTAAGCATATCATTTGACGTCATGCGCCTGTTTCTTTTCATGCTACGAGCAGACTTGTTTTTCAGCGTCTGAGTGGAGGTTACACGAGTTTTTCTGCCCGTGTACCTACGCTCAAGTGAAACCAGCATTCAGCCAGTGAAAGGAGTAAAATGTATTTAATTCCGACCGAACTGCATCACTGCTACCCCTGAGTGTTCGACCTGCGCCCATTCTGTGGTTTCAAAGGGCGCTGTCCTCACAATGTTGGAGAGACAGCTCTTCGTTGAATGGGTTTCATGCCACACGTGGCCGTGCTCGCTATGCAGAGAACAACCGTTTTTCAGCCTAATGCGGAATCGAGAACGGAAGCCCGTGTGTCCCATGTCGCTTAAAGGACGAGCCTCTGGGCTGATCGGGACAGCGTCTTATGTCATGTCGCTTACCCATAACACCAAGAGGAAAGAAAGAAGTCACTCATAAATCGACAGGTCAGAACGGGCGCCCCTAAGAGACAGAAATGGAAGCGCCTTGCAAAGCCTCGACACCGCGTTGCTAGTCACCACTTAATGAATTTTCAAGTGCCATTGCTACACCTCTACCCCGATGGAAGCTATAGTGGTGTGGCAAGGATACATTTCTGCCACCTGCGTTCTCCTATGAGCGTCAAAATACTCCTATATTCCACCTGCATGATCACACAGAGCCTAGCGAGAAGAGGAGACATTTTTCAGGCGCACCAACATTGCTTTTCGCCATGCCACCTGCCTGCGCTTGTTTCATGGCGTGAGCTTCCGTGCTCTGGTAAAGCCCCACGTTGCGAGCGTGAGCTAACTAGGCCAGGTCGAGAGCACCTAGACAAGCAACGCTATCAGCGAGGCGCGCGCCTTTCATTGGTGACGGCAGCACTTTTCAGACGCGCATTTAAACTGTTATTTACAGAATATGTGACGAGTTTCTAATGTAAAAACAATAATATTAAATATCGCTCTAATCATGTATTTATATTTATTTCTTAGGTGAATGTGACGTGCATTTCTGGTTAAAATTCGCCATCGAGTTTCTTATGATGATGTGTTTTCTCTTGTTGAGGTTTTCATTAATTTATGGTGCAAACATGCTAATTTTATGATGCAGACCTGCGTGGTTTACGATGCGCAAAGACTAAGTTTACATTGTGCTTCAGAAAAAAATAATAATAAAAATGTAATTTCCTTAAGCATTTCTTTAATGTCAAACAGAAAACCCAAGGTAATTAATTGTCTCTTAAACGAACTCTAAGCATCCAGGAAATAATTGGCGGTGGTTTAGATTTGGATAAACCTGGAGGGACACGATAGCTACAGCTGGCCCAGTGGAACTTGGTCACGTGACGAACTACGTGACTAACCACGTGATCAGACACGGCGCCGCGCCACCGGCAGCTGCTCCGCACCACGTGACCAACCACGTGATAGCGTGGCGGCGCCGCTACGCTAAGGCTCGAAATGCTACGGTAATATCGCTACATTACGGTAGAGGTACTAAGTTTCATGCACAACTTCAGCTGATGCATAAGAGTCTAGGACCAGACCCCCAAATTAACAGAGAATGAGTTTGGATCAACACTATGAAAGGAGCAAGTAAAAACGAGTTCGAGGATAATGCACAATACATTCATTAGGGAGGTGAGAGAAAATGAATGAAAATGATGCCCTCCCACATCGCCTGAACACTACAATATAATACAATGATATGATAAGGCTATGCCATACCAATAAATTCTGGGCAAGCCCATTTTACTCCAGAAAATTGTTTATGAACGCATCGTAAGATTCCACAATAACAATATATATACCCCCGTATATCCCCTCGTGAGGATTTTAATTTTTGCTATTAACGTTTTTGCTATCGTCAGAGACATTCCCTTTGTTTTTCTATGTCAGTCTTAACAAGTCGATGCGTGCGAAAGACAAACTTTAAAAGAAAAATTTTTCTACGCAATAGAAGATTGGATCATTACCTTCAATGTTTCCATAACTGTACCTTACAATATTTGACTCACAATTAAATTTGATGTCTTCGAATCGTGGACCTGAAAGAAACAAAAATACATTGCCTTTGCCCGTGCCTTTAAGTACAGCAGGTTAGTACTGCAGTACGCTGGAAATAACTGCCCTTCTTCCATATTTTTGATATGCCAGGCTCATGCTTACATATCTAACATAAAAGGCCTTCCTTCGGAGTTAGTGGGCAGTTCTCAATAAGCACACTTTTATAAAAAATATTTTGGTACTATATATTCATGTTCTCAGCATGAAACGTCATACCCGCTCGTCATGAAATGTACCGCGCATGCAGGTCTATTACCCAGTAAAAATACAACCCGCCTAGTCTCACTGAGCGCAAGTAAATATTGCATACAGTGCAGGTTGATCCATCCTAGAAAGACTGCTTTCCGCTACCTTTACAAAAATTACTTTAGAAGAGTGTCTATAACCTTTTGTCTATGATGTCTATATACTTTCTATAGACAAATCTCGCTACCCTTACAAAAATTACCTTAGACAGCGGACTGTCTATAACTTTTTGTCTATAAAGTCTATAGACTTGCTATATGCAAATCTCATAGACTAGTCTATAGGCAATATAAATCATATAGACAGTCATTGACAATTTATGAATTTATGGCAGTGTACTTTAAGTAGACTCTATTTTATGGACAGTCTATGGACTGTGGATAAACAAAAGGAAATGTCTATAAGAAGGCAATAAAGTCTATCAGAAATCTATAGACAGTCCATAGACCATTTTTATAAGGGTAGCGCATGTAGCGATGTGCCTTGCAACAATTTAGCTCAAGCCATGACTATAGTTTTTAGCGGCGACTTCCCACCTTTGACTAAAGCCGTTTGGTCATGCAGGGTACTACAGAGACAACTTCGGAGGGTACAGCGGTCTGCTTCATCTCATGGCTGCCCTCAACGCGTTGTTCGCGCTCATCTGGACGGCGAAGCTGGTTGTGAACAAACGGCGGCAATCAGACCGTCGACTAAAGACTGCTCAAGCCGATGAAGTGTCGTGAACTAGCAAATATTGGTGATTAATCTGAGGTCATCGTTGAGCGCGCCTGGCAGCCGAACATCTTCAAAGCAGTTACTACAGAATGCAAGAGTGCTCCAAGTTGCGCGATTGAGTTTCGGCACCTCCTAGGGAGACCCAGCCTCTGAAGACAATGTACGAGCAAATTTTCATATTTCTGATTAGATGCGTAACTCGCAATTTGCAGCACTAAATGACAGGACAGAAGAGGAAAATATGCAGGCGAAATAAACGCCTGAACGACGGAAGAAAGACAAACACAAGCAATTATCACCCTTCAAATGGTAGGACATTTTCCACACCCGAAGATCGAAAATGTCTGTGTTGCATGAACTTATGCTGGAATAAAGTTGTTAACATACTCTGGCCCTTGATCACAACTGTGCAAAAGCGACGAAATATAATGTACGGATGACAAAAACGGTAAGCGAAATCCATGAAGATTCTTGTTTGAAGACCACTTGTCAAGCCTCAAGTTCCAGGACATGTTAAAAGAAAGGCTTTGACAACTGGGTGGGATGTGTTATGCAAAACAGCCGACAAAAAATAACATAGCCCTCAAGACATAGCGCGCGCGTGCACGCACGCACACGCGCACACACACACACACACACACACACACACACACACACACACACACACACACACACACACACACACACACACACACACACACACACACACACACACACACACACACACACACACACACCACACACACACACACACACACACACACACACACACACACACACACACACGACACGCACGCACGCACGCACACACACACACACACACACACGCACACACACACACACACACCACACACACACACGCGCGCGCACGCACGCACTATAGTACACTGTGTATAGCGGTCTCTGCCACTCCTTCCCCCGGTTATAGTTATCATCGTCAGCAGCAGCAGCATTACTGATACCCTGAAGACGGCCTGATGCTTTCGCAGATGCTTTTGCCTGATGCTCTTGCACCAATAGTTTATGGGAAGAGCCGAAGTGGAGTAAAATTTTGCCAAGATGATAGTAACCGTCTGATCGCTGAAGCATATAAATAAAAGCGCATAACGTGACCTTAACCTGTTAGCTTGTTTGCTCGAAAGTATGTTCGGTGTCTGTGTTTTGTTCTCCCAAAAATACTAAACAGACGATTTCAAAATGCACCCATAAGCATCGACCGTCTTGTATTTCATGCATTTAGCTTTTATTAACGCACTTTATATAAGATTGTGCATTGCACACATAATTTATTGCAGCAGTGCATAATACATTTATATGATGTACTTCAGCTGTTTTTTATCTTAACCCGAATACGTTGCAGTCTTACGAGATCTTCTCAATAAGAAATATACACGCCAGATGGAGATCTTCACAGAAAATAGATTCAGGTTATTTTGTTTATATATACCGGAAACCAGAAACTCAGTTGTTGTTAATAGAAGTGGACACACCCATCCGAGAGGCTAGGATAAAAAAAAACCAGCTTAGATTTAGACGAGATTATTGAGATGCTAGGCTCATTCCGAAAGCAATTAATGCATCTAAGTTTTTTTATCTGTCGACCTGTGATGCCCGAGCGTATTCTTGGTCGTTGTATAAAGGCTGAAATTTTCTGCTAATATCCTATTAATTTCGTTGTCATCCGACAGGAAGCAGCAGCGCAGCCGTATATCAAAATGACGTCAGACACCGGCGCGCAGGCACAACAGAACTGTGTTATTACATCCCTTTCTGGTGAACAAATTGCATCAATTGATCTCCATCGAAGCTTCCTGATGGACTACGGCGATGATACAGTGGATGTCAGTACAGCGAGGTGGTGGGCAGGCGGCTGCATTCTAGTGTAGGTGAAATGCAAAAACGCCTGCTTACTGCAATTCCGGTTCAGGCTACAGAATCTGAAGTGTCCCCTATTTATCTGCGATTCGTTATTATGTGAGCCTCAAACCTCTCTGTATTACTCTAGCTGTAACTCAATAAGCCGCGACCACGAAACTCTCAATCGCAGCAATCCTTCCTCACGGTTCGGCAGGGCCCACGCGTGGACGCTTCAAACTCTTGCCCCCCCCCCCCCCCCCCCCTTTGGTACCAGCCATGTCCTCTTCTACAGCAGCTCGTACACGCTTGCCTTTAGTTTCCTCGCGCCCCTGACTATGGTCTCAGCACCGGTCCCCACCGGACACTCGGGCCAGGTTACTCGGTGTTAACAAACGTGTAAACAATCTAACAATCCCTTCAACTCAGCCATAATGTTACAAACGACAGCGATTGATCCTTCTTCAATATTCGTATTTGATGAAAACTTCTTTCTCATCTAGGCCTTAAACCGAACGAATTTTCCCTCGACTGCGAAGATTTTGGAGACTGTACCCTTCTTTTGTAGGCTCACGGTTGTGCAGACTTGAATGCTAACTTTAATGAAGTTGTTGTTACCTAGCGCGCAACAGTACTGCAATAAGCATTAGTGTAATATTTATTTGACAACCAGACAACGTTTTCCAATGGGCAGGTTTGAGGAAAAAAGATGCAGACAGCAGCTTGGAAATTCTTAAAACCCGTTTCATAACAGCCACGGGGCGCAATGACAGGGCAGTGGGAAATGTGATAAAACAGTCGAAGCAAGACAGGGAAGAAAAACATAAACCGAGCAAGTTACATGGCTTACGTAATACACAAACAGAGGCAGTATGAAGAAAATACAGCACTCAGATAAGTCTCAAGATATGTACTAACAACAAGTCTTACACATAGTGTTATGAAGCAACACTATTGTAAGGACTAACCACACAATTATCTACACAGAGGAGCGTATCTGCCACTGCGTTTCTTAAGCATATAGTCAGCGAGTTGTCTTCACCTTTTCAGCTGGACAGGACAGCTGGACAGAAAGTGACTGATAAGACACGAAGCCAAGTACCGCAGCATGCATATTACAGCGAGTTTTGTCCTTATCACTGTTCCTCTGTCGGCAGTCACTGACGGATGTCTGCGCTTCTTAAGAGCTAGGTTCGCTGCAGTCCTTGCAGAGGTATGGCGTCTTAGGTGCCGACAACCCTTTCCATGAAGCTGAACTCGCGACTCATTGAGTGCCCGCAGAAAAACATTGCAGAACAAAGTTTTTTCGACCAGAAAGAAGGACTACTTTATGCTTCCTGATATGCGCTTATCAATGACTTTGCCCCTTCCTGAAATAGTGCTGTGCAGCTGGCGAGCGTCATGGCAAGCACGCTTTCCCTCAAGAACGACTCTCTGTTTAGGGCAGACTCACGATGGAGATGGATCACTGCGTGCCTCTGTGCCTGGGTGATGTTCCTGGCCATGTTTACATCCCGTGTGTCTGGAATCTTCTTTTATGGCCTCATCGAGACCTTCGGAGTGAGCAGAGAAGAGATACCGTGGCCAATGTCTCCCGCAGGAACGTTGTTAGCGCTTGGAGGTGCGCAGTGTACGCATTAACTAAATGCACCGGCAGTCAGCATAAGCCTTCATTGCCGTGGCCCGACAGACATAACGCGCTAAGTAAAATAGCGGTCTCTGAAGGAACTACGGCTGTGATTAGTTGTTAGTATACGATCACTAAAAGCCACTTGTAATTACATTCTAATTTCGGCTAGTCCAAACTGGTTAAGCGTCCGTTATATAAGCACGCTGGGCTTCTCTGAGTCAAAATACACTTAAAACCAGGGTCTATTTCTCCTCAGTGCATTTTTGCATATCTCATAAGCTTCTCGGCTTTTCGGGATATTTGGACCCAGAAATAGGAAGTGCATTAATAGAGTTAGCCAACTGTACAGTACGGCGAACTCAGAGAGAAAATGAAATACCCGTAAGAATAGGCTGCTTGCCCTGGCCACACACTCAAAGTCATGCTCACCCTTAATTTATGCAGAGTATGCGGTTAGTGCAGCCTGCTGGTACTGGCATACTGTTTCCCAAGGTTTCAGACTGTCTAAAATGTTTGAAAGAAAACTGACGATGCTGCGGCGAGCAGTGGAAAAAGAAAAGTTGTGCGTAGCTTGCAGGAGATCAGATGAAGTGAGGAATTTAGGTCATTCGCTGATATAGAATGGTAATAGCTGATGAAGCCCAGGTGCCAGACTAATGTTAGATGACGCCAGCTCGTGAGGTAGGTTTATCTGGGTGATGAATGTAAGGATTCTTTAGTAACAAAATTTGGCCTGTAGGTTCAGGGAGGCTGTTATGAGTGTTGACGAAACCGTTGACAATAGGGAGCTAGCATAGCAGAGCACTTTTGATGGCTTTCTATTTTTTCCTCAGTCGACGATGTGCATTATTCTTTCTCTTTAGGGCCCCAATAGCTGGTGTCCTCTGTGAACGTTATTCCTGCAGAGCAGTCTTGCTAGGATGCGCTTTTCTGGCGGGAACTGCGGTGAGCTTGTGCTCACTGGCGGGAAACCTCCTCTTCATTACCTTTTTCTTCGGGATTGTTCACGGTAAACTCTAACATTCAGAGATGCATCATTGAAGTAAACTAACTTTTAATTTAAAGCATTTGCAAAATGCTAGCTTAAATCAATCTTCCAAAAAGTATTAGGCATTCAGAGAATTCTTTCATTGGTTTTCGGCAGAAGTACCGCCCATTAGTCAAGTGGCGTGTGTTGGTGGAATGTTTCATAATTTTCTTGGTTATGTGAAGGCAATGCCTACAACAATGATAAAAATTCTCTTGAAGATCTAAAACAGCTCAGAAATGTGCATCCCGTGGCACATAGAGTCCTCTCATGAGCAACTTTTTTCTGTCAAGATGTCAACCCACAAAATAGAGTGACGACCCATGACCTCTCGTTTTGGCGACGTGCAGTGATAAATTTTTTTCGTCAAAGAGGAAATTGCTGGCATGGAGATTAAGTGGAGGCTTCAGAGCTCATGCGACGATGCGTGCGGGAATGCGAGGCGGAGTAAGGTCGTTGGCATAAAACTTTATACGCTGTCAGACAAGCGCTGAAGATTAGCCTCGGAGCGTTGCCCTTAGTCTGCCGCAGTGGAAGGCAACATAGTCACGGGGATAAAGTTACCAATGAACACAGCAGCTTTGCACACCTTCGTCAGATCCGAGCAAAAGCTCGCCTCGTGAGCACTAATAAGAATTCATTTCTCATATATGTGTGTTTCCTTTATAGAGGCTGTGAAGGGGGCCCTAATAAAGTTGCGGCATGCCTGGGATATTGACGCACGCCGCTGCACGAATAGTGTCCAGCAAAGATTTTTTAAATGCGTTTTGTAGAAGCTGAGTTATCTGTAGTTAAAATTTGAGTTTCAGCGTCTTCGCGTCTTTCCCTCTCCTCTCGTCACTTTTTGCACGCTGGAAGGTAGGCGCTCCTTCGCCGACCCCCTCTGGGAGCGGTCATGGTAGCTGCCTGTGTCTGAAAGAATCTAACCGATGGCCACCTCTCACCTTGTCTACACAGATGCGGGGGACGGAGGAGGGTGCGAGCATGAAAAAGTCGCCGGGAAGGGCTCGACAACTTAGACGCGTGATTGTGGGTCGTCTGCTGCGTGCAGAAGAGTATTATTTGGCTCTGGTTTTCATGGCAACACAGTGCAGTGATTAAGTGAGTTAATGTGCTCTCCTCGGAAGGCGTTTCAGAGCCTCTTTAATGTACTGTAAATCTTCCACAGCCGCATGTCCAAAAGTCTATGAGTTTTCTCCATGCTCTCTCCAATGGGCCTGTGCGCTTATAGAAATATGCAGCAGTGCATTATGACGTATATTCATTTAAATACTTGCAGGACAGAAGGCATATTTAAATAAAGATCACAAATAATTTTACGATAAAGCACGAGCAACTCGGGAGCTAGTTGGCCACTGCGGACTTAAATCAGGTTGGAACAAAACAAAAAAATTGGAAGGCTTCTCCTAGCACCCCTGCTCACCTGTAATCTTGAAGGGTGCATAAGTGATTCATTTCTTTTGTAATACCAACTTTTCCCTTTTACGGGAAAATTTGAGCGCAACGTGCTCCAGAAAATGACTGTTGACTTCAGTTATGAAATTCATCGGGGCGCAGAAAACTGACCTAGAAATTTTTAGTGCAGAACACCTCCAAACACACTAGCTCAATTCGTCATCGGGAACAGTACAGTGCCCATTCACGAAACATGACTTCATGCTTCCGAGCCCGAAACAAAATGGCCAATTGCTGAATAGCGTCGCTCAAACTATCCGTACGGTACCAAGCAAGGGCGATGAGACCAGACGCCGAGGTTGTGCAGGGACTTCTGGAACGTGAACATCTGAGCACTGTCCCGGTGGTCCGGAGACCATGACAGTAAAGCACATGCGTACTAAACACATTAACTGCGCAATTACATCGCCTTATTTCTTGCATCCTCACCCTTCTCCGTGAAATACTTGGCTTCATTCGGACTCTCTGATTGATCACGGGCATCTCGCTTAGCTAGTTGTATCTGTTCCTCAAGAGGCCCGATATAGTGCTGGCCTTACACAAAGTTTTTCAGCTTTTCCTCTTGCATGGTTTAGGATACAGTGGTTTTGGTTTTCTTTCACTTCTTGAATGTGAGCATACAGAGCTGTGCGATGAGCGAAGTGGAAGAAAATTCATCTTGAAGCACGACAGTGAGCGTCCTCCCACTGCTTGCCTGACAGTAAAGAAAATATATAAAGTGGGACGTACAGCCCTGGTCTGCCTGCATGAGTACTCCACTCAAGCATAAAAGACTTGCGCCGTGCTTCCAATGAGACCCCTTCCAAATCTGTCTCGCTGGTAACAAAGCAGCAGATTTCCTTGCTCAAGAATCTTATTGATGCGAATAAAAACTGTGCGAAGTCGACGGGACAAGGAGAGACACAAAGGCGCCTCGTGTGTCATGAGCGGTAGTGCCAAACGACGAGACTTTCGAAGAACCATCTTGTGGCACAGCATTTCTCTTCGGCCGTGTGGGCGCCTCCGTTGTGATACAGTGGGTCTACCGCGAGAAGAAGCCACCCTCTGGGACCATCTGTGCCTTGACTCTGCCTCGTAGTCCGCATGCTTGTGCATGTTTTATCGTGAGGCGTCACCAGTAGGCTTGATATGGGCTTTAGTTGAGCCGTTGTGGGTGACGTACATTTTCTTCCAGTGTGCGCGTTTTTTTCTCAGTAGGCGAAGTGTGCACTAGACAACGTCACTCGCGTGGCGTTCTCTGAAAGTTCATTAACTAAGAGGAGCCATCTAAGAAGCTTAAGAAGCCTCTCTCCGTGACCCTGAAAATGCTAGAGAAGGACAACGTGGGTCCCGCAAGTCCCACCGGTGGCAGCACCTGCCATTGCAGTGCAGTGGAGTATCGCTTACCCGCCACAGCACTGCGGCAGAAGAGATATGGGGACTCTCAGAGATCTATGAACACGATGCATAGAATGACCAATTCCGCATATATGGGAATTAACCCATTAACGATATCGCATCGTACCCTTAGGGCGCAGCTTATGTCCAACTTCGCAGGTCTTTGTCTCAAGACTGCTTGGCCTTGAAAACCGAGCCTCGAGCAGGAGCTTAACTGAAAACCGAAGTGCTGGCGCGCCTAATCCGGTTTTGGCCTAACCACACTAAATTGTCCGCCATTTTCTCCCCATTTTGCGCCCGCAAAGTCAACCTTTACATTACAAAAGTGGTGACGTTACATGCGAGTAAATATAGTATTTGGTGAAGCCTGCCAAAAGGACTGAATGCTAGAGCAAGAAATACACAGGTCACGCTAACACCAACAACCCCTGGTCAATCCCTCACCGTGGGTATGTACCATTCCTTCAGAGGCAACAACAGCGTCATTCGACATATGAAGTTCTCTAATGGGCTACCTCAATTTATAGGGTCCCTATCCTGACATGGAATTTAGTGTGTCATGTACGCTTCTTTCTCTGTTCTGCCGCCCTTTCGGCGGGTTCCATTACGCAAACCTACCACCTCACAGTACACAGTGACGTACGTTTCATTATATAATATATTGACACCGTGAAGCCATTGAGAATATTTTATTCAGTTAAATTTTTCATTTAAACGCAAAAATTACATGTCAAGTTCGAATGGTGTAACAAAATGACGCGCCAAAAAGTGGGCCCATAGACAGTACGCTTCCGTACTTGTTGCATATTCGCCAGAATGACCTGTCAGCGAGTATTGAACATTTCATTGCACACACATCACTGTGTGGTCTCTACGTGGCGACCAATGTCTTGGTCGCCCAGCATTTCGAGAAGCGAAGGACCACGGCCTGCAGCCTCGTGTATGCTGTGTATGGCCTCAACACAGCCGCCATTCCTCCTCTCACCGACTTCTTCCGAACCACTTCAGTGTCCGAGGGGCGTTCCTTCTTTACGGGGCAATTTTCCTCAACATTATTCCTGCCGTTATCGCGCTGAGAGGTCCACTGTGGTTGAGGCAGTATAAGGTTATTCCGAAAAAAATAAACGGAGGCAGTAACCCCCAGGCAGAGACGACAAACGATATGCCTAAGCCTGGCTTCGAAGACACTGTATGAACGCCGAAGGACGCCTCCCTTGTCAAACATGCTGAAATATTAGATAAACTCGGTGTCGACAACAAATAGGAAAAGCACTTCCCCACTGGAAGAGCGAAGCTTAACGCAGATGACTGAAGCCGAAGTTGTGTCAGTGAATTCCAAAATTTTCGAGGCAGCCAAGAAATTTCTCAACACATCTTTTCTTGTCGATGCACTGTCGTTCTCAACCGTCATATTTACAACATGTATTTTCACCATGATACCAGCCGGCCTGGATAAAGATAAGGGCTTAACTCCTTCAGACGCTGTGTATATTCTGCAAGCTTTTTCTCCGGGAGAAATCGTGTGCAGAGGTTCGGGTGGCCTCGCCATTGATTTCAATATCTTATCGCTCGAATCCGTGACGCTGCTTGGGTACGTGTTGCAAGGAGTCGCGTACGAATGCTTTGTGTGGGTGAGGACACTGACCCCAATGGTTATCGTGGCTGCTTTCTTGGGTGCCCCGTGCGGCTGAAGATTATATCTGCAGGCGCCGGCCCTGGTGAGGGACTTCGGAATCGAGGCCTTGCCGGTTATGATGGGAGGGGTTTCCTTCTGCGCCGGTGCCTCGCTTTTGGCGCGGCCTCTGCTGATTGGTAAGTGGTTTTCCTTGTCACATCAATGTTCTTTCTTTGCGGTGTTCATCATCAGGAGCTTAAAACTCCACGGTGGTTTTTAGAAAGGTAAGATTGTTAAGTTCAAAACTGAAAGTACTCCGAGATGTGAGTCTAGACTTGAAATTTTTTCTTCAATGATAATGTTGCAGATTGCGTGCTCCGTGCCTTCATAAGAATAGTCTTGCTTGCATTGCTCGCTTTAACCACAAATGTGCGAAGTAGAATCCTCGCGCTACGCCAACAGTTGCTCCCCATGTAAGAGAAAGAAGCAGTTACTAGCGTTTTGGTGGTTAATTTTTTTTTCACTGCACATAAGAACCAGATTTGGTATTTGAGTTCAGTTTTCTCTAAGCTATGCCCCTGTAGTGCCCTTTTCAAGTCTGTAGTGAATATATAAATATTTATTTCAGAGGAGTCTAGTTTGTGCACTTCATATTCATCGCACATTTCAAAATTTTTTCTTAATAGCCGAAGGACTATCGAAGTCATCTGGGACTAACAATAAGGGCATCAGTAAAACTGCGGCGTTACTTAGGTATATGGGTTAAATAAGATGAGTTTAAACAGTCTGGATTCAAGGACGGAGCCTCGATCGATGCGTGGAGATAGTTATGTTCTTTGCATGTTTTCTGCATATAAGGTCCGAAATGCAGCTTCGTGCAACATTGGAGGTTTCACTGAAATTGTTTACCATAGACCAACATGCCGTTCCCTTCACATGCCCACCCAAGCATAGGCAGCTCAGTGCCTATGCTGTTCTGCTACGGAGCACAATTGGGATACGGGGCGGAATCCCGTCCGCTGCGGCTGCATTCCAGTGGAGGTGAAATGCCTAAACTCCCATGTGCTGTACAACGTTAGTGCGCATCAAATAACCGCGAATAATCTGAACTAATTAATCGGGAGCCAAATAATACGGCATCCCTCATGGCCCTTGTGCAGTTTTGTGACGTCAAGCCTCATCGTCAGCGTCCATAATTATCATCGTCAGCTTCACTACGCCCACTGAAGGACAAAGGCCTCTGGCATGTCCCTCCAATTAACCCTGGCTGGGGCCAGCTGAAGCCATTTTATCCCAGCAATCTTGCCGATCTCATTCACCCACGCCACCTTGCCGCATCCCCTGCTACGCTTCACCAGTCTTAGTATCCACCCCGTTGCTTTAAGTGACCATCTGTTACCTTGTCTTCGCATTGCAATTGGTGCATTCATTTAGGAGGTGATGGCCTAGTACTACACCAGGGACGCAAATTCCGGTCTTGTTAGCTGCCATATGCCATACCATACCATGCCATGCCATGCCATACCATACCATACCATACCATACCATACCATACCATACCATACCATACCATACCATACCATACCATACCATACCATACCATACCATACCATTCCATGCCATGCCATGCCTTAACATACCACACGATACCATATATCATATCATGCCATACCATGCCATACATTGATTTACTGTTTTTAATGTGCAGGTTATTATCGAGACACCAAGGGCGATTACAACAGATTGTTTCATCTAACGGTGGGCCTAAACGCATTGTTGGCATGCATCTGGACTTTCAAGTTCGTCGCGAGGAGAAGGACAATGTCATCGCTCATGTCAAATAATGTTAATGCGAAGAAGTGCCTGCGGCCGACTTACCTCTTGGCACAGCGTAAAAGCTGTGATAGAATCATTAAAATTGCAGGCGGTTCATTTGCACTATTTCATGCGCACGTGGGAAGTGCAACTGTTACAGAATGCCCACATTACCGCGATATAATTGGGGTCCTACGTTCTCGGGTAAAACATGGTTTCATAAGATTCTGGCGCCCCGTACATTTCTTTACAATCTGATTAAACACCGAGTACACCTAACAAAATTCGTGTATGTATCGTCTATAATTAAAGGGTGTGTTTCCAATCGATTTATAATTTTAATTTTTTTAACGCATGTTGGTCATTACGAAGCATAATTATTAAATGAGTTCGAAAGCTACGTTTTATAAGCGAGGGACAGAAACACAGTTTATGACCAGAGCATTTCTTGGCATTATTGTATCAGGCGATACGCACGGAAAAGACTTCCTGTTCGAGGCCATTGTGCGTTTAAGAAATGGAGTGTACACTTAAGCTCCGCCTTAAAGGTTATCACATGATAGCGTTAACGAGGAAATGCCCATATAGGCAGAACTGGCTGTCCTCTATTTAACATTCATAGACCCCTGAGAGTCCTCATATACCACTCCTGGCGCAGTGGTGCAGCGGTTAAGCAATGCACCACAGCCCTGCGATGGCAGGTGCTGCCAGCGGTGGGCCTTGTGCG
This sequence comes from Amblyomma americanum, assembly GCA_030143305.2. Taxonomy (NCBI): domain Eukaryota; kingdom Metazoa; phylum Arthropoda; class Arachnida; order Ixodida; family Ixodidae; genus Amblyomma; species Amblyomma americanum. The sequence goes on from JARKHS020001052.1 coordinate 82,285, forward strand.
ACCAATTTTGCTCTTCCTGCCGAACCTCTAGTGAACAGTCATTAATTTTACTACCACCTGCCACGGTGCGCAGTTTGCTCATAAATCTGGTGGACAGGTTGTAATGACGCCACAAGGTCACGTCACCTATAGGTTACCCGCCTGCCTCCTAGGTTGCTTCTCTGGAGATTTCTTTCTTGAATTTTTCGCTCATAGTCAACGTAAAGTTACTGGAACTGATTTCAGGTCAATGACACCAATGATGACGACGGATTTTCTGCGATACGAACTGTGTAACGCTGTCACGCTAAAATGGTCGATGTGATGATGAATAATTGTTTACGTAGTGTGCAACAAAAACAGGCAAGCCTTTGCGCGGAGATGGAAGTGCAGCGCAGGAGGCGATAATGTACGCAGCTGAGCAATTGTAATTAATTGCACCAAAAAATAAAATCCTTACCTGATTTCGTACCCAGTTTTTTTACTGCACCTTTCGTTTTCATATTGTTCATGAACGTAACGACTCAGAAGTGGAGCATCTTATGTTCCGTACAAAACTATTGCTAATATTGAATTGTGCTTCACTAAAATTTAAAAAAATGGCCTGAAAACACCAAATCACCGAACAGTTCTCTAAATAGCCAGTGTTTTACCCAAACTGGAGCTCAAAAATTGCCTGATTTTTAATATAACCCCTCCTCCTTTTACGAAGGGCTCTATATATATAATCCAGCGCTGACACGAGCACTAGTGCACGTGGTTGTGCGCTCCGCGGAGCTTCGGATGCTTTGGGTGCATCATGTGAATGGGGCACAGTCATGCTGCCCGCGCCCTGTCAGGCTGTCTGCTCACATCGTGTGGACGAGTCGCAAGGAGGTGCTGCGTGTCTTCTCGCTACGTGCCTTGCCTCCCTTCGCACTGCCTTGCTTTGCCTCCCTTCGCACTGCACAAAGATGTGGCGCAGTAGCAAAAGGCAATTTTCCTTTGCGCTTGACATGAGATGTGCACCCTAGTGGAGATCACTGTGTCTTCTTTCCAAGAAACAGATTTAACACCAAGAGCTTTAGCGCTTCGCTGTTTCACATGAATAGTCGCTTTGTATGAATATTCGCATAAGAAACGAATAATCATATGAATATTCCATTAGTATTCGATTCGATTTCAACGCTACTATTCGCAATCGATTCGATGCCGAAGGTGGAGTATTCGCATTAGATTCGGCTAAAAAAAAAATACTATTCTCACACATCTAGTAATTCTCGCAAGATTAAAGCGAAATTACTTAACCGTAACATGGAAGTGGCGAGAACTGTTTTCTATATAACAGCGAGTGTTTTCTTTCTCCGTTTATAAGTTTCAGCGCGCATCTTGCGCTGCATTCCGATTATTTGCCTCGCTGCTCCTCATGATAGCTGCAGGGAGCTTCGCCGCTGGACTTTCGGGCTGGAGGAGAAGCCAACAAACTGATAACTTTGGGGAGCCGCGCGATCCACCAGAGGACGCGCACGGGTAGCTATGAACGTGGAAAGAAAGCGGTGCGGGTCGCCAAGAAATTTCACCTTGGCCTATTTAGACCAAAATCAATGTCCAAACATAATTTGCTGTGTTTACCACAATGATGACCTCCAAATTTGGCTCTGACCATTTCCGAAATTTCTGCCGCGGCCACTCCCGAAATTTGACATTTTCCGAACTGTACTAAAAAAACAATGCTTCGAGCTATAAACGGTTTAACCAAGTTAAAACCATGGCAATTTTTATTTATGAAGTTTTCGTCATTTTATATGTCATTTCGTGGTACGCTCTAGCCGCTTCTCTTGCGTACTGCATGCACTGCGAGTATTGACAACGTTGCAGCGACGGCTACACACTACGCCTGGCCCAATGGCTGTGCGCGCCGGCGTCATCAGCTCCTTTCTCACATGAAGGATTGTGCGACCAATTCGCGGCAGCGCGCCCGCCCCAAAAATTTCTCAACGAAAGCTCGCTTCTTTGAGGTCAGGCTTTAGACAGTTCGAGGGGCCGCTACAGGGCGGAATTGATTTCGTAAAAATCCCGAATAGTCAGTACTGTAAGAAAAGACTTCACGGACGACGTTTATTCCAACCCGCTGCCAGAGTTGCGCTCCCAGCGAACAACCCAATCGATCACGATGAGTATAGGGGGTATTCACGTGACGTCACGGGTGCCATTTTGTTCTCCAGCGCATAACTTCAACAGTGCGGGCCGAAGCAAGAGCCGATGATCCTACTAGACACGCCCGCCGCCTTTCGCAGCACTCCACAGGCTACAAAATAGCGGCCGCTGAGACGTCAGGGAATACACCCTATTCACATGTGAAGGAGAATGAAGTCGCAGCCAGATAGGCGAAAACGACGAAGGTGCGTACAGGGCTCACACTATATTCTCTCTCTCTCTGAGAGCAGAGACAGCTACCCGCCGATATATCACCCTTCTGGCATCTACAGAAGGCGATATATCACCCTTCTGGCATCTACCTTGCACAGAGTAGGACGAAGCCCATGCATTGCTTACCAATAACGCGCTTGTGGGCGTCCCCAGTATAGGCTAAATCGCATGCGGGATTCTGTGAGAGTGGGAAATCTCAGAATTCGAGCATCCGCAGATTGCACTCCGTTTTCATTACCATTCCTGTGCTTCGTATACCCAGGAATGGCATCAGGGGCGTGGCTCTTTCTCCCTGCGCTTCGCTCGGGTTATTGGCCTCTTGGAGAGGTCAGGAGCCCAGATGCTTTCGCCCTCCGCCCCGTCCTGCCGCTCAAGAAAAAGAGATTGATAATATGCATGGTGTTCTGTTTGGTCTCTCGACCGGTTAGAACGAACGCTACACCGTCCGCAAGTGTCAAGGCGCACCTAGCTCTGCCACGCGAATGTTGGGTCTTCTGTTACAGCCAGTTTCCGGGAACATTTTAAAAGCAAAAGCTAAAGTAAGCTTACTCGACGTTGTACTGTGTTTACGTTCTGCACAGTCGGCAAGTCCCACCATATATTATACTATAGCCTCAGTACACCGTGGCTACGCCTTCGCGCTTTGCTAAGGCTACACATAAACGCTTCAAGCCGCGCGGTGCATCTAAAGGAACATCGTTGGATGCCTTTTCAAATTTGCGTCGCCGCGGCGGTTACGGTGCTTGGCTGCTGGCCCGAAAGACGCGGGTTCCCTCCCGGCCGTGGCGGTCGCATTTCGATGGAGCCGAAATTCTAGAGGCCCGTGTACTGTGCGATGTCAGTGCACGTCAAAGAACCCCAGGTGGTCGAAACTATCCGCAGTCCTCCACTGCGCCGTCTCTCGTAGGATGAGTTGCTTTGGGAGGTTAAACCCCATAAAGACAAACCATTTTCTTTAATATGTGTTTGAAGAATAGAAGAGATCAAAGACAACGTATCAACGGCGAAAAAAGGAGACACCATAAACGCTCTGGATGTGAGCCACTCCTTGTCTAACCACGTCGCGTACACTGCACGCTGCTGTAATAGATTGTCGTTGTACACTGGCGTAATACGCTACCGTGATTAAAGGAAAGAAATAGAGAGACAGGCACTGCAGGCATAACGCTAGCCAGTAAAACTGATAAATATGAAGTGTCTTTGCGATGCAAAAACAAAAAAGTGAGCTGACGAACTTATCTCCGCTTTAACAAACTTTGAATGCTTCGTAAATTTCGTGGCTTGTATAACATCAATATTTGGGTAATATTTCGGTGCAGTTCCAGGAGTCGCGCGCCTGCATTTTAAACCATAACCTGGTGGGTGTCTGCCATCCACTTGAACCTATTCGCGAGTATGCATGTGGCGTGAGTCAGACAATCGACAAAGCGGCGGAGCTCTGTTCTGCACGATGCAGCACCCATTGACCTTGATACCGTGATTGACCAATTTGCAGAAGCTGGGGTCATAAAAACAACAGTTGACTCTCTCTTGGAACCCGTTGGATTGTCGATTATCGAGCTCTCGTCCTACATTTATCGGTCCCAGTCGTACAAAAAGCGCCCATCAGCGAAATAGAACGTCGGATTAAATGTGGGTAGTGTGAACTTGCGTATACGCTGCAAGTTAGATCCACTTGACAGCTGGCCTAAAATGCAATCGTACGGCTCTGTGGCGTGCTATCCAAAAAAATAAGTTTATCGCAATAACCATGAAATGTACGAAACCATATTCTTTCGAACAACCGAAAGGGCACAACAACACAGAAAGGACAAAACCGCAAGACACAAGGCTATAGTAACAAGTACAAACTTTATTGAAGCTTCAGTTATTTGAAGACATAGACCAGAAGTACGAAGGACGCAAGAGACTGACTAGCTTTGTTTCAGCCTCTTGTCAATGCACGAAGCATGCGAAATTTTCATTAGCGAGCATAATCGTATCAGCACACCTTTTGTTCTCTCTGCATTCCAAAGAAATCGCGCGTCATATCAGCTTCGTGAACTTTGTGCTGCTCAAGCCTACCTCCATGTGTTTTTTCCGTTGTTCGAACAAGGCGCGCGTATGTGACGCCTTAATCGAAAGTCTCCAGTCACTAGGGTTTGCGTTTAAGACAGGTTATAGGACGTAATAACCGGCACCGTGAGGCTCAAGTTGACTGAAGGAAGAGCAGAACCCTCTATCCGTCCACGTCGAAGCTTTGGATCATCAGGTGACGTGAGATGTCCCATTCAAAAGCTGCAAGTGAAGCCTATGCTTCGCACAAGTGTACCTTGGGTGCAACACTGGTGCATACCACTGTTTCGGTGTTTTTTTTAATTGGTCCATATTATTCAGAGACGAGGTAGAGTGGCACATTATCATTGAAATATTATTATATAATATCAGCTTTAGAAGGTGTAGGCTAAATAGTCGTAACAACAGCTTTAACAAAGATAGCAAGAATTTCCTCCCTGCTTTTGCTCGAATTAAGACATTAACAGCCCTGTGAAATCTGCACAAAGTGAAGGATTTCGCAAGTTTTCATCTTCACACAGGCAAGGCATCTTAGCTCGCTTTCTATTGAGTTGTTAGAGGTGGGAGGAAAGCTGGAAGCAATCGCATTCGTCACAAACTCCCGCATATGAGTCGGCACAAATTGGGGTCACAATCACCATCTCTATCGCGACTTAAATAAAGAAAAAATGATACTATCGCAACCAACAATGAACATTGCATTGGCAAACAAGCACATAAATCATTTCGAAATGTGGCGTTCATTCAACATCAATGCACGTGGAAGCCCAGGCCTCGTAACTAGAATTACAACCTTGCCGTCCGTGAGAGAAATGACGCACTTGCGAAAAGATCCCAAGTCAAGTTCGCATGGCACGGCTTTACATGCCTTCGAAAAACAGCGGCAATTGTAGAAGCTTCCCTGGCTCTGGTTGAAGGACTGCTCTGAGGGCAAACCTTCAGCGCTGCCTTAATTAGCTTTTCTCTTTCTTGAATCATGAGATAAGGTGTTCTTACGTGATGGTGATTGCAGCGGCTTTGCAGCAGCCATACAAAAAAAAAGTATCGGCGCTGTTAGGAGAAAGTGCTGCATTTACATCGAGCAGCTGATCCTCGTCCACCAAACATAAGGGTACAGGGGGGATGATAGGCAGAGTGGAAACCGCGATTGAAAGAGCACTCCACTAAGGCACCTATTTCTTTTATTCTTTCACTCCCTCCTCTATCCCTTCTCTTACGGCGCGGTTCAGGTGTCCACCGAGATATGTGAAACAGTTATTGCGCCATTTCCTGTCCTCACAAACCAGATTTTCATTTCATTTTCATTTTTATAACAATTCTCGCTGTAAAAGGGACGAGAAGACAGAATCCAACCTGCAGCTCGCATCAACCTCAACCTCTCGTAAAAGAACACCGGCGTCAGCGCGCTCTCGAGCATTTTGTCGAAATTCACTGACGTGCGTCAAAGTTCTCCGCACTAGTACGAATTTAATTATCCTCGTGTAGAGAGCTTTTTGTTATGAAGCTGTGTATTGCCCACTTGCTCGCATATGTTCTTCGAGGGATATACTTGGTTAGAGGTCGACTGGCGTTCGGTCTTTTCACTTCCTTGTATTGAAGAAAAAAAGGGGGGGGGATCGACTTACAAACTATAGCGCATGCGCAACCGGCACTCGCTATATGGCGCTGAAATTGTTCCACTGGGCGTCTAAAAGCTGCTGCCATCAGCCTCTTGAGCCGCTACAAACGTGAGAGGTGATTCTGAACCGCTAGAGGCGCATTTAGCGGTAGCGTTTTTTGCCTATAGCTGATGCCTATAAGCGCAGGCAGGTGGCGCATAGAGACGCAAAGGGTGCACTAATAAATGCTTGCGCTTCTTTCTAGGCTATGAGCCGCCGCGGTGGCTGAGTGGTTATGGCGCTCGGCTGCCGGCCCGAAAGACGCGGGCTCGATCCCGGCCGCGGCGGTCGAATTTCGTTGGAGGCGGAATTCTAGAGGCCCGTGTACTGTGCGATGTCAGTGCACGTTAAAGAACCCCAGGTGGTCGAAATTTCCGGAGCCCTTCACTACGGCGTCTCTCATAGCCTGAGTCGCTTTGGGACGTTAAGCCCCCATAAACCATCTTTCTAGGCTATGTGTTACGGCGCTGCAAACGACACGGCAAACTTCAGCGCAGGCTGCCTGTACATTGTAAGCAGCCGCTAGTGCAGTTGTCCCGCTTTAATTCCTTCCGCATTTCGAATAACTCATGAAGATCTACAATCAGTATACGTAGCATTTTGCTTTGATGTGAATGACACAGGTTCTCTTCTAGTCGCTAAGATGATCTTTTTTATTATTTTTTTTGCGGCAATTGCGCAATATCTCCCTCGAAAGGCTTCGTTGTTGCAATGGACAATATATTTTTTTTTTTTGCGCGAAAAACTGCGATTAGCAGTTCTTTGCGTTGTTCTTTTTTCCGTGGCCATATGTTCCTTCACGCTTTCTGGGTATAGGGGGCGTTTATTCCAGGTATCTTATCGTTGCATAATATCCCTAGCCCATTTGCCGCAACCTGTCTGAAGGTGGGGGTTTATATGGCAGCAAATAAACGGGAAGGGCATTCTGGCAAGTATGCTATTCACAGAAGCAAGGCATAGCTCTTCTAGGCTTAAGTTCACCGGCACCGTCATTCCCTACCGCTAGCAGGTTCACAGCAGTACTTGCCGGGGTGCAATGTATTTCGAATTTAAACAGCCAGCATCGGTACTGGACATCACAAATCCAACTCTTGCAGCTGTGACTCAATTTCATGATTGGTATCATCTTTCTCCCCTAGTTCGCTCTTTTCTTTAGTCGTTTGATTTCATTTTCCTGAGCTGGAAACTTAGTTTCGTACTCTTCATATTAATAATACTCGAAATGGATAACTTTTTCTATGCTTTGTCGTTTTAATTTAATGCGGCATCATTAGAAGGCTCGTGGAGACAAAATGCGTCATCGGTCATAAAATTCGCCCCCTGGGTTAGAAGGAAGAGACGCCACCAGACCTGAAGTGACGTCACTCTTAAGATGTTCCGATACTATCGCATCGCCAACACGTGCAATTTCCCTGTGAATTTCTTTTCGTTTTTTGGTCTACGCATAGAAACGTCCCAGTTTCAATTCATATAAGCAAGCGCGGTGTCAATGTCGGATTCAGACTGTGCGCCCTCTCACATTTTTTGACGCAGGCATCCTTTGACGCCTTTTGGCTTCTCAGGCAAAACCGTATTTTAACGCGATAGCATTAAGGAGACCATGCTGCAGAAAAGACGGCCTCGGCGTCATTGACCTTGAGCGAAAAATGCCCAGAAAGGCAACCTAGGTGGGCAGCCTAGGTGGCAGGTGGACCATCCTAGGTCACGGAACCTTGTGGCGTCACCACAATGTGCCCACCGGATTGTGTTAGCAAACTGCCCATCGTGGCAGATGGCAGCTATATTAATGACTGGTCGAAAGAGGTTGCCCAGGAAGAGCAACATGGGCCTCACAAGCCCCACCTGTGGCAGCACTTACCACCGCAGCGAAGTGGTTCATCGCTTAACTGCTCCCACTGCGCCAGGAACGGTATGAGGACTCCCAGCGATTTATGAATGTAAATTAGAGGATGACCACTTCCACATATACGGCCATTAACCCACTAACGCTACCACGTCATACTCTAAAGGTGAAGGAGCTTAAGTGTCCGCTCAAATTTTTTTTGCACAATTTATTTTTCTTAACGTGACACTTCCATAAAACTGGCCCGTTGCCCAAAGTGATGAAAGCCTTCATATTTGGAGAATTGCACAGTCCTTTCACACTCATGAATGGGAGGCTCGAAATACAAACCTCTGCAGACATTTGCTTGAGACACCACTGTCTAAACTGTCACTTGTAAACACGGTCAATAGCAGCAGTCGCAAAACGCCCGCCAAGTCAGGGATCTATAATTAGCAATTAATAACATGTAGGGAAGACCCAGGTTCTTCAACGCTGCTCGAGTTTCACTGCCACTGCTAGCAGTGACAGCCACCGGATCAGCTGGACGGAACGTCAGGCCCAATTTTCTATTTCTGTCTGCACGTGATCTCAAGTAGCGATTGTTATTCTGAATTTCCACAGACAGTACGTCACACCGCAGGAAATGACGTGCACCTATTATATAACGCGGCGCTATCACTCACTGATTCCCGCGCTGACGGCGAGAGGAGGTTTGCGTCAGCAGGTCGTGGAAGCGCCTTATCTCGAGCTTGACCGTGGCTCCGATATGACCGGCATAAATGGTATCAGCAATTAGAGTGACCCAGCTTTGTTCGAGGCACAACGTCGTGGCGACTGCTTGCGCTGAGCAAGACGGGAGGCCGGACTGCAAGAAACAACGTTCATCTTTCTACCGCGTAATTCTCCCGCAGAGATTTCTCTGCCGAAAAGCCTCAAGACAATGGACAGCAAGGTGAGTCGCGTGCCGGGCACATTTGATTAAGAATGCGCGCATAATTAAATGGTCGCTTTATTTCTTGATTGATGCTCTGTGTAATTAACTAGGGGTCTTATCGGCGTGGATTATCGTGTGAAGTTCATGAACCACTGTAAAAGATAACTGGAAGCTTCACTAAACGAAAGTATAATGCGAAAAGGCAGAAGAAAGCAATGAAATGCAGGTTAACAAGGCACATATAAAGCCTGGTTGGCTGGCTTCCAAATGAAGAAACGCATAAATGGAGTTCCGGAGAACAGAGAGAAAAGTGTCGAGTCTAATAAGAGAAAACGGCCACAGTGCGTCTATGGGCGACCGCATAAAGAGGCGCAGACAGAAGTTTTCGAGCGCTAACAAAGAGTGTGATTTGTTTCACTGGTGTAAAGAGATGCCTTCTAGCAAGTTTCAGTGACAGGCCTTGAGTGGAACGTAATTTAATGTGATTTCCAACATTCTCTGAGGAGCCGCTAGTCGTTTTCATCCGAATCCAGTGACGTCAACGTGCACTTACCCCAATTACTGTGACGTCAATGAACACAGCGGTTGTTCTCAGGAACAACCAGTGCTTGCCGGCGACACCGACGTCATCAGTATTGAGTTAGTCCAGGTTGGCCAGTCGAGTGTGACGTCAAGGCGCATATTAGTGCTGGCGCCACGCGAGACCAGAACTGCTCGTACAAAATCGTTGGTAATTAATTATTTACGCTGCGCATTGTTTTTTTCATCTCATTTTCGTGATTACTGATACCCAGGAACTTTTTAGTAAGTACGCTTTCAAGTATGTAGGTCCAAAATGACGCATTAGCGATTTGGTGGCCTTCATTCTGATAAAAATCCAGGCTACGGCCTTGAAATATTGGCCCAAGTTAATAAATACATGACAATCTAATTGGCGGAGTTCCGCCAGGATACACTCGTGCCTAAGCGGTGACTGTGGTCGAGCACATGTTCAATTGTTGTTTCGCATCTGGAGTGCTCACACGGTGAAGAGGCAGCTCATTTAATTAAAAAAAATAATTCTCGAATTATCTCGTAACACAGGTGTAATAGGAAACCCACCGTGCCCCACAGCAGTGTTCATTCAGCGCGGCAAAGGCGTACTGCGGTAACTGAAGTTGCAAAGATGTCCTAAACTCCATAAAGTTCTAAGTCGATTGAATGTCTCCACTTTGTGAAAGACAAACGAAATTGCTTTATTTTGGCCCTGCAATTGCTAATAATTTATTATGCTGATCTGAGCTTACGTGCAGCTTCCTCTGTGCTAACCATGCTGTGCGGTTGCATAAGAAGATTTTATATGCGCTACGCATCACATTACGCATAAGTTGAAGGGACAAGCTCCGCTAACTTCTTCCCGCTCCCATCTGAAATCTCTTCTTTACAGTTTGTCCTGCACACACGAGTATTTGCGAAGACGCCTTGTTTTGTGTGGCCTGCAAACACTAGCATGACAAGAAAAACCGCGCAATGCTGAGGTGTACTGTCCGGTCAAACGCGATCAGCCAGGAATAAACTTCTGGCTGGATGCACAGTAAGCTGTTGTTTCAACTCGTTCTGCGCGTATTCTTGCTGGTTACACGGAATGTTTAGCTCAGTGCAATTTAGGTAGATTTTATGGTGTTGAGACTACCGGGTGATAGAATTCAAGATATTACCCGCATAGTATACGCACTATAGTTGCATCATTACTGCATCATTACTGCAGTTATAATACAAGAATGCGACAATCTAGCCCAAAGGATCGTTAACTCAAGATACACACCATCTTTCACTGGTGCTTGATGTCAAAAGTGAAGCTTTAAAACTCCACCTTAAAGCGCCATTCTCATCAAATTTCGTTAGAGTGTCTTTACAGCGCTTAAAGCCTTTGTAATCTGTGAAGCGGCCTTTTTTTTCCAGCCTACAAACACTAGCATGACAGGAAAAACCGTGCACTGTTAAAATGCACTGTGGTCAAACGCGGTCAGGCAGGAATTCTGACTTGAATCAGGGTAGCTGCTCTCTATTGACACGGTGCATATTTTCTTCGTAGGGCATAGATACGTGGAATGCGTAGCTCAGTGCAATTTAAGTCGATTTTGTGGTTTTGTGACTGCTGGGTATTCGAATAAAAATATTACCCGCAGAGGATACACACTATCTTTCATTAATACTTTCCGTCAAAAGCGAGCCTTTGAAGCGCCACTTTGAAGCACAATTCTAACACCATTGCGCCAGAGTGTCTTTACACCGCTTCGCGCCGCCGCAATCTCGGAAGGGAAGGGGCCCAACCCTTGCGTAACTCTGATGTGTAGCAGGTCAATGCGCCTGCAAAAATGAGAAAATGTCTTCTCAATCTTGCGGAGTCTCGACGGCTGTAATCTGCCCAGAGTTTCACTAAATCGGTTTTTGCTAAGAATCAAATTAGGATAGAGTTGTACTCAATGCTCATTTGATCAAAACTGGAACTTACCGTGTTGAGAGGTAAAGGAAGAAGGCTTATTAGGCAAGGCCAGCGATGTAGCCGGACCCAAGCCTGGTTTATCATCTTACACTGGCGGATAATGAAGAAAAGGGCAATAAAGATATAGAGGCAGATATCAGAAAATAGATCCATAGCTTGAACAGCAAATGGTGCTTGCACGTAATTAAAGTATGTGGTCGCAGGGACCATTTAAGCATTGTACCAGCAGGCACTTATATTTATGTGCCGATGACCGCTAAGGCCGGTGTCCCAAGACTTTAGCAGCAGAAAAAGGTCGAAATAGTCCGCAGTCCCGGGAGCTGGATGACGAAACTGGGGGATGCGCGCAGTAAGCTTCCGACCCTTTGCTCGCAGCCACAGTGTTGCCAGACAATAGTGTCAGCTCTCCCAATACAAACAGCCTCTAAAACGTTTCCTTCGGGGCAGCCGCGGTGGCACAGTGGTTATGGCGCTCGGCTGCTGTCCCAAAAGACGCGGGTTCGATCCCGGCCGTGGTGGTCGAATTTCGATTCGGGCGAAATTCTAGAGGCCTGTGTACTGTGCGATGTCAGTGCACGTTAAAGAACCCCAGGTGGTCGAAATTTCCGGAGTCCTTCACTACGGCGTGCCTCATAGCCTGAGTTGCTTTGGGGGCGCAGAAACTTACTGCGCGCATCCCCTACTTTCGTCATCCAGCTCCCGGGACCGCGGAATATTTCGACCTTCTTTTTTTTTTTTTTTGCCGAACCAAACCAAACTGTTTCCGTTGGACTCTGTGATGTGACGTCTGTTCTACTCAGGTCGCAGTGTTGGGTATCCCTGAAGGTGTGCAGGCTACTGCTGCGGCAGCCTGTGCTAGATACAGACCACATTGCTCTACTTCTTATTCTTAACGCCCCCAGTGCAGGGTAGTCAACCGGATCATTCTTCTGGTTAACCTCCCTACCTTTCCTCTACGACTTCTGTCTCTCTCTTTCTCTCCCTCTAGAATAATCGTAGAAAAAAGACAGTAATACGAAGCGAAAAACAGAACAAACAAAACAATTTCAAGGCACGTGCCATATGTTGTGCAAACACGGCTTGTCTTTCCGCCTGCGGTGTCCTGTCTGAGTAAACACTTGAGTCCTCTATCAGGGCGACAATTGAGAAGACCGCTAACACATCCGTCACCAAATCTTTTGGCTTCATTGGCCTCTATCATCATTTCTTGTCACCTGTTGCAAGTTTGTCGTGCCATTGCACTGTTTTTCGTCAGCTCTGTGGACACCGACAGCTTGCAAAAGAAATCCCATAAAGCAGAAGTAATGGAAAAATGTCTTCGCATTATAACGGTTTACATTCACTCTCGTTTTGGCGTTGTGCTGTCTGAATGAAGTAAAATTGTCTTATTGGAGAGTTTTCATTTCGCAGACCACGCCGCTTGTACATACACACAAAAAAAACGTTCATGCTGTTTGGTTAGGCATTTTTGTGAATCATGCCTGCTGAAAATCACATCTTAGCACAGGTGCGAAAGCGTTCACATGCAGAAAAGGCATCTTTTCCGAATTCCACTGCCACCTCCCCCCGACGATGCTAGATATTATGGATGTGAGCTGTTCACTTATCTCAGCAAAACTTTCAGGCCCAGAATATACAAGTCTGCGAACAAACCGCGCCACTAAAAAAGCATGGCGCGGCTACGCACACCAACTGCCTGACACTGAAAGCTTGCCAGCAGCTGTAGTCAAAACCCACGCAAGTCTTTCCTGCGGGCTAGTTGTCTCAATATTCTAAGAAAAAAAAACGCGTTCAAGAAACAACGACACAGGAAAAAAAACTATTACAACTGGGCAGAGCTGCAGTTTGAAACTTTACTGAAGAAAGTTCTTACCCGACTAGCACATACGCCACAATGAACAAGTGGACGGCAAATACAACGATTAAACAAACAATAAAGAGTGATAGGGCGTGCCTGGAAACGTTTAGAAATGAGCAAATAGGAAGCCGACGTGTGCCAGATACGCAGAAACCGGACAAGGTCAGAGAAGAGAATAAAAGTGGGTTAGCGAGATAAAGGCGTACACTAAAGAGGTCGCTACAGCAGTGTTGGCGATATCTGACCCTGCTCTGGTGACATTGTGAGTGTGTGCTCTCATCCTATACCAGCAGTACATTCTTGTGTTTTATTTGTGTTAGTCCTTGTTTGGCGACAGCAAATCGGTTTCTGCGTGGGTGCCAAGATGACTAATGCAGCAGTGGAATCAAAGGTAGCCTTGCGCCATTCCCTCTTCTTTTAACATAAAGCGCCTTAAAATGCCGGACATTTCTTGAGAGAAGCAGTGACAGAATGGGAAGCGTCTTGGCTGCACACATGAAAGGGCCCTGCAAAGGGACTTTAAAAAGATACTTTTACATTGAACAGAACTTGGATGAGCCAAAAGATTGTGTCAACGTAAAAGGCACACCGAGGCACACCCCACGAATTCTGTTCAGGTGAATTCTTCGCGTACAGAGTCGATCACACTTGTCTAGAGCACTCGGGCGATGTGCTGCGGAGCAAATGAAGTTAAATATTTTCTCAACTGCTTTGCTAGCGTTAAGGCGCTGATGCCAGTGCGGTTCACTGGTCTATTCGGCTGCTCTACAGTGCAAGCGTTATCAGTTAAAGTCAATGTCTGCTTTAGAATGTCGCCTTATTTCCCGCGGATGGCATAGCTCAAGCGCTCTAGACAAGTGTGATCGACTCTGTACTATGGTTGGTTAATCAGTTTCGTCTGCAACGTTGCCGCGACGGACCCCTACTGTAGGAATAGAGGGTGATCCAAAACAACCACAAAAATTGAAAATTCAATAAAGCGAAAAACAAAGTCACTAATGGGTACAAGCCACCCCCGGCCCGGCGCCCGGCTTCTTCAGGGCTGTGTGCTTGGAGGAGGCTCCGCAAACCCCGCTGCGCCCCTTCGGGGGCAAACCCAGTTTCGAACAACTCGGCCTGCAAAGGTGGTTCGTGTTTCACTCCCAAGTGACGAGCTCGACTCAAGGCTTGTACGCTCTAACCAGCGTCACGTTCAACACTAAGGTCCTTCGTCAGGTCCGTTTCAGAGTATCACTGCGGTCATGGGCTAGTCCGGCTTTTCGGCTGTCCGCACGATGCAGCCACGATGCAGCCAAATTTTATCCAGCCACAGCGGCGAGGGTAATCGCGTTTTCGAAATTCCGAAAACTGATATGGCTATTACTAACGACCGGCTACAAATCTCTAATTGCAAACTACATGCCTAGCTTTAATAGTTAAAAATTAATTATTTGAAATTAGTTAACCGTCTTGCTAGTTGAGGTTGTTCACCGGTTTTATGGCGTCCTCCAACCCTAGCAATACCATGCCACAAGAGTCATATTTTTGCCTCAAGAATACTATGTTTTAAAATTACTTAAAGTCTTCCTTGTAACACCAGGTATATTCACACTCCACTGCTTCTGGCCCGGAAGCCTCGTTGATTCGAATCCTTTCTTCGGTGTTTTGGGGTTTTATTTTTTTTTTTCGGCGCGCAGTGTCCTAGTTACAATCGAATTTCGCACGCATCACGATTATTTCGTTGAGATAGGCCTAGAGTTTACATGTAACAAGCTCGTCTCCTTACTGCTATAACAATTTGTTCGCAATAAAGAGAGTTCAGCAGCCATATTAAGCCGAGTGAACGAGCCCCCATTGCTGCGGATACGGCCAGCAGTGGCTGCTGCTGCAAGAACAACTACTTTTTTTTTAACGCGATAACGTTAAAGGCCCCGTTCACCAGAAAATACGGTGCCGGCGCTGTCGGCGTCGGCGTAGTGAGCGAAAAATGAAGGGCGCGGCTCTGGCAGGTTGTCCCAAGAGAAGCAACCAAGGAGGCAAGTGGGCCACCTAGGTCACGTGACCTGCGGCGTCATCACAGCCCGCCCAATTGATAGCGAGCAAACTGTACATCGTGACAAGTGGCAGATAAATGAATGATTGCATGGTAACTCGGGAGAACCAACCTTGGCCGCACAACGCCCACCTGGGAGCACCTGCCATTGCATCGCATATGAGAATTAACCCATTAGGCTCTTGCGTCATGCCATTAAGACGGAGCTTACGTGTCCCCTCCATTCTTTTTCTTATCACTTGGATGCAAGCTTTCAAGAATATTATGACGGACATATACTTGCCACTCTGCTACCGTAGGCAGCAAAATACGGGAAACCTCGCAGCAAACACGCACCCGCTTATCTCGCCAAAAAAGCCTCTAACCCTTTAGTATCCCACCTACGAGAGCTATTTGCACGCCGACACATATGCGCTGTTTGCGTTGTACAGTCTGCGTCACCCATGTGCAGAACGTTCGAGCGGTGCACTTGCCTGCAAGCAAAGCAACAGTTTGCCGCATTTGCAAGATTCTGACGCAACGGTTGACGTGAGCTAGAGCGGCGAAGACTTAAAAGCAACGTGGGCGCGTGCACTTTACCTGGGAGCCAGGGGCTGTTCACAATCTCAGTTTTCAATTCGATGGCATCAGGAGCGTCATCCGGAAAAGGACATCTTGTAAGCTTTAAGCCCATTGGCTGGACAGAAATGACGTCACCAGACCGGATAATTCCTATTAGCTGGACTGAAGTGACATCACTAGACAGGATAATTCCCATTGGCTGGGCGTCAGTGACGTCACCAGCAAGAAACATCCGGTAAAGGCTTCAACACCTTTCAATGCTATCTCATTGCCAACTCATATTGCAGTTATATGTCCCTGTGAATTTTTATTATCTGGTGCGCATTGTTCGAGCGCTCTGAACTCGAGGGGTACGAAGACTACGTGACCATTCATTCATACACAAGATTTCACCAAACTTTTTTACCTGAGACGAGTAGTGAGGAACATGCGACTGTTTTCATGGTTTTTGTTCATTCCATTTGTCTTATATTTTCTCGTTTTCCAGGTGAACAAAGTACAGAGCGACGACAAAGACGCGGCCTGCGCGAGCAAGTCAAAAGGCCGCGAGGCCGGAGACCGGCCGCCAATGAAGCCAGACGGTCCCTGGAGCTGGGTGGTGGCGGTGGCCTGTTCTTGCATGAACTTCTTCTCGGTGGTGATGATCCGCTCTGCCGGCGTCGTCTACGTCAATGTTGTCGAGTACTTCAACGTCAGCAGGCAAGAAGCGGCCTGGCCTATCTCCGTGGTTCCGGCGAGCGCCAATCTTATCGGTAAGAGGGTGCGTCCTAGCGCCGGGGACATTGTGTCAAAAAAGAGTGATATGAGGCCAACTACCTCGCTCAGTACTCGCGACGAACGGCTCTCACCAGGGGCATTAACTCCAACTACATTTCCTGCACATGCAGTCAGTCCATAAAGTGGCATCTGTTGTTCCTTGCGTATTAAAAAATTATGAGATCACTGCGGCACTCACATTGTAGGAAAGCGTAAGCATTGACGCCTCCTCGCCCCTCTTTGCCTAAATTAATCAAGTTCCATCATTGCCCATTTTGAGTTTTTGAAACTTGGCGTCACGCTTCGTTTTCAAATTTGGCGCCGCCTATTAGCTCCGCCCACTTCCAGTGTTTTAAAACTTGGCACCACTTTTGCTCCGGCACCTCCCACTTTTTGGACACTTTTGGCGCTAATTAATTAATGAATTACCCCACATGCGCCTCATGGTTTCCCCTGCGAGAATTTTTGATGCTCTATCTAATAATGCAACTATTCTTTTTCTTATAACTCAATTCGTTCTAACGTTAATGTGATGACAAGCTCGTGATGACATTAAACCGCATACATTTTACTGTATTCTCCTGGTCCAACGCGCACTTTTTTTTTGTGAACTGAGCCTGAAAACAGCGTGCGCATTACAATCGGATAATAAGAACAGAAAGTTGGGCTAGTTGGTGTGGATTCATACATTGTGCTGTGTTCATGCGCTTGTGTTGTGTCTCCTCGTTCGCGTTTGTCCTCGTTTTTTTGCGCTGCCAAGTACAATCGAATACTGAGATTATGCTAAGAGCTCCAGCAGCGTTTTTGCCGCCACAAGGCGACGGTTGAACCTTCTTAGGTTGGCGTTTCGGATTTGCTAAAGTCGTTAGCGCTTGACTGCTTTGATGTGCTTTTTTCGTTCCTTACGTTTTAAGTTGCCTCTTTTGCGTTTTCAATTTTAGTGAGGTGGAAAATCGGGTCCGCTTTACAATCGGTTAATCAGTCATGCGTTTGACCTTTAACGTTGTTTTTCTGCTTCCGGATATCCTCCCGGCTCAAGATTAACGACTTCATTTTCCTGTTACTCTCTTTTCTCCTTCAACTTTATATCCCCTCATTCCTTCCGCAGTCCATGAAAGCAAACCCGTTTTTTTTTTCTTGTTAACTTCCCAGCCTTTCTTTCTCCTCTTCCTCCTCTTTCTGCTCGAAGTGTCACGTTCAACGTAGCTCTCAAGCTCAGTCTCTCCACTGAAACAAATCAGGGTTAATCGCTCGTTTAAACGCTTTACATACTTCATTTATTAGTGTAGTGTGCCGTTTGCAGCGTTTTTTTTTTCTTTATTAGGTCCCGTCGTCGCACTCGCAGTCAGAAGATTCGGTGTTCGACCGGTTGCGATCTTTGGTACAGTCATGTCTTCAGTGGCCGTCATGCTGTGCTTCTTTGCACCCAACGTCCTGGTCCTCACATTACTCCTGGGCGTGTTCCACGGTGAGAATAAATCATGCATTTGGTTGTCATTGCAGCATGTTCGTTCCATTTATTCATTATTCCTGGAGTCATCTACCTGTATAAAAGCTAGAGAAAATAAACACCGGACTAAAAAAAAGAAGGCCCCACGTAGTTGTGGCAGACTGAATGTCTCTCTGAGGAATGCGGCTAAAGAGGACGCATTGCGAAAGCCGCATGGTCCACCACTTCCGGTTCGCATCTCTCCTTTCACCGCGGCGGGCACGGATGCGGACAGCGGCGCTCGCATTCGACCTTCCCTGTTAATTTAATTATTTTTTTTTTCACCACGACAGTCATCTTTCTACTCAGAACGGTCTTCGAGACATCGATGCGTCAGTTCAGGCACAAATTATTCGCACTAAACGAATTCTGCGGAAAGGCCTTTCTGCCCGACCACGGAATAGTTAAATGGTCAGTCAAAAAACATTATTTTAAAATACTTTTTTACTAGGGACCACGACCAGAATCATGGTTGCCGCGAAACTTCGTGTAATGCTCTTCACTACTATTAATTTTACTGCACGATAAGATGCATCCTGAGCACAGCGGCGGTGTTTTTAACACCAGGGCAGTTAGGTATCCTTAAGGATGTTTCACACGCAAACGAAAACGATCGCGATTTTTTCCACCGTGGCGCAAAAACCTCTTTGGGGCATCCCCGGCGGCTCGAGCGGCCAGAGCGACGAAGTTCCAGCAAGTAGGAAACTTTATAACCGTAGAAAAAAAATATTAACACTTGGATGACATGATTACAGATGGCTAGCGCTCATTGCGACCAGAAACTTGTGACAGGCAGCAATGTGCACAGCACTGCTGACGCATAGCATCGCCACCAGTACACCCGGGGGCAGAGGAGAATGAAAATGAAATCCGAAGTTGCTTTGTGGCACAAAGGGGCACGGAACCCTTGCCACTGCACAATGAAGAAGTGTAGCATGTCGCAGGAAAGAGCCGCAAGCGCCCAGCAGACTGGAGATGGGTGTCACGCGTGGAAGACACCTTCTTCTCGCGGCGGAACCAGATGTTTCGGAGGGAGGCTTCCCGACTTCCCAAGTGTCCTACCGACCCCGAACTGGACCACAACTGGTGATGGTCTCCACTGTGTGCTTGTACCTATACGCCAGGAAGCGATTCCGGCTGCTCACATGAGTGGTAGACAGCACCTTTTGAACAAAGAACTTTGGCAGAAATTATTGTGGTCGGTCTCTGAGTTACATATACCCATAGTGATGGCATGTTATTGCAATTTAGGACAACGTAATGTGAGGCTATTGCCTGTTGTAGCGAGCGATAGGTACAGTTTCAGCGGCAGAAAGAAGAAATCAGCATCCTAAGAACAGAAGTAAGTGTAACTTCAGCATATTTGTTTGAAAATGAAGAATATTCAAACTGCCCCTATGAATTCCACAAAAAGGCACCCTACGTAATAAATACTGGCTAGTTTGGGCGTTTTCAAGGTTCAAGGTAACTTGGAGACAACACGGGTGGATGTAGAGCCCAAAGTTTCAATCACACCTCTGTTCCTTTGCACTGTCCAAAATCAGGACAAGGGGCTGTTTCCTGTATTATGCCAAAATGAACAGCAGCCGTTAAAAGTATGAAACCCAAGAGGTTTGCTTCTAAACTGTGCAGTAGGGCTCTCGAGTTGCCCTGAAAGTCGTAAGGTTTATAGGGGTTCCCCCTCCCTCGAGAAAAATTGAATATTTCCAATGCAAAGCGAAACACCGTGCAGGACCCGTAAGGAAACCCTGTGGACTGAATATTTTTGACAAATGATTCACATCTTTTCTGAGTGGGTGCAGACTCTTTGCTGTAAGTAGCCGGAATTCTGCTTTCTTGTGTCCTCAGACTGTTGCAGCCGCTCTGCAACACTTATTGTGGCGATGCTGGCTCGATTACATCCGAAATCGTGCATCTGAAATCATGCAGCCCAAGATGACTTTTTGTATCAAGCAGGGGTGCAGTGCTGTGATGGGCGGTACATGGCCAGAAGGACTGCTGCCAAGTAAACTATATAGGAGAGGAGAGGGTGAACTTGATTTCAGGTTAGGGTAGGCCCCCTCGCGCCACCCCCTTGGACACATGCCTGTTGGCGCTACTGCTCGCGCTCTATCGAGGGTCCGGATTTTGTCTTGAATGGGGCGTATAGCGGATTCAAAGCTGCAAATTTTTACCTATGCGCCTATGGACTACCACTAATGCGCATTTAGCAAAGCGGGTCATCATTTTCGCGCTTTCAAAGAGGCTTAGATTCTGAAAATATTGGGTCAGCCTCGATCCTCAAGGTTGAGCCAAGCTTGGCAGTCGACCTCTAGCGAGTCTTGGCCAGGTATTTAGGGCCGACGTTGTGCTTAGCGTTTTGACCGCCTGGATTTTGCACTGAGCGTAATCTTGATTGAAGATGAGGTTGCTGTGTGTTTTTTGACAAAATAACTGATCCAATGTCAATCCAAAGTGTAATCCAGCATTCTAGATCGCGAACACTTAATCTGCATTATATAAAAATGGAAGAACGCTCGTCGCACTATGTTCCTCCTGTTACTACAATGATTGGTGGTCGTATAACGGTGGAGATGTACTTGATAAAACAGGTCTCTGAGAAAAAAAACCAGAAGCCTCGGCCATTTTTTTGCGGCCAAATAATGCACCTCGGCCGACCCAACTATGCCGAGTAAGCAGTGCTGTCGCTACCACTCTTTTGCTTTTACGTTACTTTCTGACTTGCCAAAGTTACATTCTTGATAAAATTAACATGATTCTTATGCCGTATTTCCGCTTTTTCAGGGTTAACTACAACATAGCCACACTGATAGCAAAAATTCGACAACATAGACAACAGCGCCATCAACAACGACAGCGTCGTATCAACATAGACAAGACAATGAAAAGACTACGATTACTGCTATTTTTGCTCTATTTGCCACAAGTTTCCTCATGAAGAGAACAAGGCGCAAATATTCTGACACAGTGTATAGCTTTCTCTACTCAACCTGCTTCCCTGTCGCCTAGTTCGGAGCTCAACAACGGCAACTACGAAGCTAATGCGTTTTCATTCGTATGATTAATTGAAACTGTTGGAAATCGACGAAGCACAATATAACCGCCCCTCGAGAAATATTTAACAGACCATTGATATATCCCTGATAACCCTGTGTGAGACCCAGGAGAGACAAAAAAAAGGGAAATTGAACTTCGAAAGGCTTCTCCGTGGTTGGTTATTCTTCACTGGACGAAAATAACAAAAAAGATTGGCAAATGTAACAGGACAGAGAAACACATAGGTGGAGTCCTTCATAGAGTCGATGACTATCCCTACTTAAGGGCTCATGCTATGTGTTTCTCTGTCCTGTTCCATTCCCCAATCTTTTTGTTATTTTCGCCAAGTGAAAAATAACCAACCGTGGAGAATCCTCTCAAAGTTCACTGTACCCTTATTTTTTGTTTCTCCTGGGTCTCCTGGTCTCCTGCGTCAGTTCAAGAGGCATCTGTTCCTAAGTCACAGTAGCAGCAGTCGAATGGCATCCTGGGCCACGGTCCAAGTATCTTTGGCTCCGAGAAGAGATTTCGTGACAAGCTACCTTAAGGCCTCCAGTAATGCCTAGTTTTATGGCGCGAAAACAAGGACAGATACAAAAAGTGAGAGTGATCGTATCTTCAAGTCTGGAGGTGTCCCACACAAGGCTGTTTGCCATTATAGTGAAATAAGAATTTGCAGTTGTAAATGCAGCCAACAGCCATAAACGGCAGTGAAAAAAAGGTTTCACGAGTACAGAAGCTACAAGCCGGCTCGCGTGAATAAGTCTATTCGGTCAACGTAATACTTTGAGCAAGAGACCAAGCTGACTAGCAGTGCGAGTTCTCTAAAATGTGAAGTGAACAGTCTACGCAGCGACAGCAGCTGACTACGCAGGTTCTTCGGCGATGTTGGTAGCAATGATACCGCACGTGAGCCAAAAGGCCAATAAAAGTGATGTGTTCGTTGTCGAGCGAATGCTTCAGCACATGTATGGTTTCGATGAACAGCTACTGGTGAGCACTCCGGGCTTTATAGCGACACTTTGAATTCGAAGGCTTGCATCGTTTTCATGATGCTGTGTATATTTCTATAGGCCACATTTTATCTAGTTATAAATGTTGTTCCTAAGTGCCATGTTTTCATTTTTCTCAGACGAAGTTTTTATTATTTTCTTGACTTTCGTAAAATTTTTATTCGAAAATATTGAATTCAATATTCAATGTCGTAATTTCTGATCATTTGAAATAATTTGGGCAGTGCTTTCTGACTATTTTTTGGAAGAGGTTAATTTATAAGTGGATATATAAATGTTTCGGTAGCTACCATTCAAGTGGTGTTACTTCACGCGCATGGAAAATGTTTGTCTTATAAGTGTATACATTGCTACGAGCGCGTGTTTGATTCTCGTGTATGTTTACCTGAAACGTGTCTGAAAAGCCCCTCCGAGAAGTTCACAGCCGAAAGAGGCATTGTTTCCTCGATTAGTATTTTTTTTAGTTCACCAACACAGTGCACTTGTACTGAAATATATCGTGTAGGGGAAATTTATTTGCTCGGCAACGTGTCTAGGAGGTTTATTAGCTTCGCACCGTTTTCGGCTAATGCAGGGTAACACTCTTGTCATTCCACTGCATGGTATGCGCAGGTATGGGCACGGGCATGACCATAACACCGAACGCCGTCTGCCTCAACGAGTGGTTCGAGGAAAAAAAAGTCCGCGCAAGTGGCATCATCTACGCAGGAGCCACCTTGGGATCTTTCGTTTTCCCAGTCCTGTTCAAGTACTGCAACGACATTTACGGCATCCGAGGGTGTTTCCTCATTTTTGGCGCCGTGATGATGCACTCCACAGTGTGCTCCCTATTTGTGCGGTCGCCGCCCTGGGTGTGGAGGGAGAAGAGACTCAAGGCCAGGAGAAAGCAGGCTGAAAAAAATACATCGCTGAACAAACGAAACGAGCACACAGCGCTTCCCGAGGCCACGACAGGCTCCGATAGCGGCAGAGAGAACAGAGCATTCGACTGGAGTGTCGATGACAAGAAATCGGAGCACATTAACATGCAACAACTTGAAGTCAGTGGTACACAGCATAGTCGAAAAACACGGGTACGTTGAATACAAATACCACGGCATAGTAGTCGCGAACAAACTACCACCGCAAAACGGTGACCTTACTCTGCTTATACCGTGATTGTTTCAGGTGAATATTCAGCCCTGCAAAGAGAATGCGCAGTTCGCGGGCTTATCAGATCGTTCAGCGGAAAACTGTGGATGGAGCGACTTCGTAAACGACTACCCCAGGGGCAAATCACCAGCGCCGGCGCTACAGAGAAGCGTAAGCCAAGACTACAGCGATTGTCGAGGAGACGTCTGCAGAGAAAGTAAAAATGACCCCGCCGTCATCTCACCAGATGTGGACCAGCTACATCACCCAGCCTCGCCGGACATTTCCCAGCTTTCCGGCCCGCGACATAGGGTGCGCCGATCCTCGTCGAGCGCGTCGTCGTTGTCAAACTTTTACTGCATTTACGAACCAGCCGCTCACAGCAACGCCATTACCAGCATACCGGAGTCGGAGAGCAACGACGAGACAGAGTCAGGGGCCGACGAATCGCCGACGCCGACCGGGAGACAGGAAGAAAAGAAACGGCTGTTCGGCGTCATACTCGTCATGGTGACCATCACGTACGTTTTCGTCACGAACGCCAACATGTTGTTCATGACGGTGGTGATGGATTTCGCCAGAGATCGGGGTATCGTCCTCGACGAAGCTGTCTACCTGCTCTCAGCGTTCGCCGCTGCAGACATTGCGGGGCGCCTGAGTTGCGGCTGGGTCGCCGACACGGGTCTTGTTGAGAAGAAGACGATCCTAGGCCTGTCCTGCGCCATGTTCGGCTTGGTCATGCAGGTAAGCTGCACGTCACCACCGTTAGCGTTTCCTTTGATTCTGCTGAGTGCTCTACTGAGAGCGATTTAGTGTACTTAGCACGACCTGTACCTTACAAAAATTTCTTTAGACAGTCTATAGACTGTCCAAAGACTTCTGTCTATAAAGCCTATAGACTCTCTATAGACTCTCTATAACGAACCCTAGAGAACAGTCTACAGGTCATACAAATCATACGGACAGTCTATACAAAATATACAGATTTATGGCCGTACACTTTTAGTAGACTTGTCTATAGACAGTCTATAGACTCTGATAAGACAAAAAGAAATAACTATAGAAAGGCAACAGAGTCTATAAGAAGTCTGTGGACTGTCTATAGACCATTTCTGTAAGGGTGATACCACGCGACATAAAACAAGTGTTCCAACTTATTACAGTGCCACATCATATTGATTAACGTTGCTGCATTTTTGGCAGTCCATGAAGAAAGCGGGAGCGTCGCTATCATGCCACCGTGATCTTTTTCTTCTCTTTCAGGTGATCCCTTTCTGCACGGAATACATCGGGCTCATGTGTGCCTGTATTTCAACTGGCTACGGCGTCGGCAACAGCGTAGTGCTGTTCAGTGTGATACTTGGCGAGGGCGTTGGCGTGAAGCGCATTCCCGCCGCCATGGGAGTGATAACTTTCTTCTCTGGTCTTACGGCCTTTGGCAGACCTGCCCTCATTGGTGAGAACCGAGCTCTTTACTTACTTAATGTAGGCGCCCAAAGATGTTATTAATCTTGAACTCATTGAGATGAGAGGAAGCTGAAATCCATTTTTGTTTTCAAAGTGCACTCTGATCCCATCATGAATCCCAATGTCGATAAATTCTTTAAAAAATAAACAAGCAGGCGTGAGGCCAAATTTTTAATCTCCAACAAAGAAGTATCTTATTTATCCTTCTGAGCTGTTCTCGTGTCTAACGTACGATTCTATTACCTGGGTCGGCATAACATATTTCTCTTCACTCGATTCCACTTTATATTTATCATCCACTGCGCCGAGTGACTGATCCTCGCGATAAGAAAGCATAGGTGGCGTCGAAACCAGTGAGGAAAAATAAAATTAAATAGGAGTGGAATAACACACTTTCATTATCTTGGTTTTCCCTAGATTTTGGAGTGCAACCTTCAGGAAATTCCGTATCTGACGCTTTGAAATTTGACTCTTCGTGTAGGTTATCTGACAGCAGGAACAGCGAAAAAATTTATTTATGTTGAATCGCAAATGGGCAGTGAATGTAGCTTTGTCCGTCCTGAATAGAAAGAAGTCCTACCTATGTATGCACAACCTTTATGTAAGAGGTATTCTGTGAATACCAATCGCTGCATTCCTAAACGCATGATACATTACTCCCGATTTTTACGATGTTATAAATTTCTCACCTTTCTTTCGGACTTCTGCCTTCCTTGCGCGGCCTGGATCGATGCTTTCTTCCACAATTTTTCTCTCAATCTTTCTAGCATATTCAATTAGTTCGTAAATTTGGGTTCGGTGGTACATAAATAAACATTTATATCATAGGCTCAATTTTAGACTAAATTAAGCTCCCTGATTACCAATCTAGAAATCAAACTGCATTCACAAAACAGAGGAAAAGATACCAAATCGGCTCTGAACTCCCCCCTATGTAGTCCCTGCTCAATGAGGTGACACTGAGACAGTTGCTTTGAGCAGCAAGTTGAGGCGTTCTATTTTCTGTTGTCTGTTATCGCTTGGCTTGTTTAGATCATTTTTTTCTGTCACATACCACACCTTGTGTAGTTTGCTAATGTATGGCCAGGTTAGGCTTCCGTCATTTTAGCCAGTCTGCCTACCTAACTATCTAGTGCCCGCACCATCGTTTCTTACGCAACGTTATGAAATTCAAAGCGTCTGCATCGTTACTGGTTGTACATGATTGAATATGGTTTGCATCACTGCCTCGGACAGTGATCCACAGTTAAAAAGAGGGCAGGGAGATTTGATCATTGATAATATAAAGCAAAATGAACGAGGGTTGAGTGCCGGCTTTATTCCGCTAGCCAACATTCCGACAAGAGAACTGCATTTGTCTGGGCAAAGCGTTCATCATTGGCAGGGGTTAAATGGGGTCTTCGCTTCGAAGAGGAAGTACCGGTGGGGGCAGGAAGGAGGGCGTGATGTGGGAAGGATGGTGAGATGGCGGCAGCTTCCATGCCTGGATCCAGCCCAGCCTTTTCAAATCCACGTTCCCCGTGTTTCTATCCTTCCCCCATTGCACCCTCCTTCCCTTCACCGGTGCTTCCCCCCCTGGGAGAGACGGCTTTGTTTAACCTCTGCCAGTGAAGAACGCATTCCCCGAACGAAGACAGCGTCTGCCGAAATTTTGGCTATCGAAATGAAGCTCCCATTCATCCCATGTAGAATTTGCTTTGTGTTGTTATTAATCTAATCTTCCTGCCATATCTTCATAGTGTATCACTGTCAGAAGTATTCGGGTAAATAATCTTCCATTCTGTACAACCAATAACGCTGCAGACGACTTGCATTTCATAAAGCAGCGTAAGAAATGACGGTGGCAACAGGGATTGATATAGAAAACTTGCAGTCGCCAATGTAAGAAACCTCGGAGGAATTTGCGTTTCTGGATATGAATTATTTTGTTTAAAACGAAGGTAAACTGCGTAGGTGGTGGTTTAAATACAGCCTAGTTGATTGCCCCGCTTCCCGGTGGGGCTCGTGAGACCCAGGTTGCTCTTACCGAGTGACCTCTCGCGACCAATCATTAATTTAACTGCCACCTGACATGGTGGATAGGCTGTGATGACGTCACAGGGCTCGCACGCTCACGTATGACTGCGGTCGCCATGTCTCCTTGCACAGACCTTTCTATTGATAACGCATTAATAAAAACATTCGCACGCCATTCATTACTCGCGAACGCGATGCGCAGTGAAGCGGCAAAGACGAATCCGTGGAGCGGCGAGAGACGCCGCCATGTTGCCCGACCCTGTCCGGCGTTGGGCAACTACACTGTTTTTCCGGTTCTCCTCTTTCCGTCCTTGTGGTTCAAGCGCTACGAGTTTTGGAAATATTATTAGTTTCCAAGGTTACATGTGTTCACTTTTCCATCGTCGCAGGCTTTTTTCGAGACAACATTGGGAGCTACGACAACATGCTGCGAGCCACGGGCGTCGTGCTAATCGTCGTCGGCCTCGCCTGGCTCTTTCTTCGTTTGCTCGAAAGGTCTCGAAGCCGATCGTTCAAGCTGAACACATCGACCCAGGAAACTTCCTTGCCCTGACAAGCTGGTGTGAAGCGATGCGAAATGTGCTTAAAGGCTTGCATCAGGGAACATCCTGGCGTGAACCTCACCCGAAAAACTGTGGATGAATCGCTCAGGAGCAGTTCACCATATTGTGCGTGGCCTCTTGTGTTGGCCTAAGGTGGTGACAATCGACATATGGCGGCGACTACTAGGACGGCATTGTGCTGCCTTCCCGCGCCTCAGAAACCCTCCTTTTGTCGCTCCTTAATGTAAAGTGTCGTGCACCGGCGGTGTATAGAGTGAGAATCTTCTCCGCCGGAGGGCCTTACTGCATTTTAATTGTGGAGACGCCGGAAGACTGTAATGACTGAATACGCACACACACAAACACGAAGTGTTCTGACGTGACATTCCAACATGATTACAAAGGCTCAGTGAGTGAACGACAAGAGCGCCTCCTGCCTTGGCAGATTTGTTGCTGTTGCCGTCTAATGTTACCAGCGTAAGGCACACTAGCATTTCTAGTAACTTTCGACGTTTTCAGT